>VZUA01084830.1:0-15459 GCA_013401035.1 Horornis vulcanius
GATCCCAGAGCTGGATGCAGTGCTCTATTTAGATAATACTATTTATCTTTGTTTGCTAATTAGAGGGATAGTTATGCATTATTCAGGTTAATACTTACTGCAAGTGACCAAGGTGGTCTGTACCCCTTCCTCTTCCATTCCTCATAGGTAAAAATACATAGTAGTTGGAAAATTGGGATGTATGAGGTTGATAACTTTGCATCAGTTAATTTACTTTTGAAACTTGCTTAAATGGTACAAGAGAAAGCCTTGGGCAGGAGCTGAACTAAATTATCACAAATTTCAGAGAATTTCTGTAGGTGCTGTAGCAGGTTTTTCATTTGAGGGATCTGTGGGTTGCAGGTGTAAAGAATCTGGAGAAAATAACATGCACAGATTAATTCTGTTCCAGTAACTGTACTGGCACAATGGGAAAACATAAATGTCTGTGTGACATCAAACAGGATGGTCGTCACTTGGGTGTCTTTGCCACATGTTCTATTTGAATGTTTCCCCAGCTTGTGAAGATTTTATTTTGCCAACAATTTTTGTACTGTTTAAAAAAGAAAAAGAAAAAGAAAAGAAAGGCAGGTTGATAATTTAGGGGGGTTAGTTGCACTAGTGGTTAACATTTTGCTTGGCTGATCAGGGAATCTGGGCTTAGTTCAGCTCTTGGATGCCACAGCAACCCTTGCAGCACTTCTGCCTGCGTGATCTTAAAATGCAAATGGGTGAGCTATTCTGAGCTGTGTGCCAAAGTAGGTTAATGAATCCTGGGAAAAGTCACTGCAGGATCCCACCCCCTCCTTCCCTGCTCACCATGTCCCACCATCAGAGCTGCACCTTCTCCCACATCCAGCCCTAAAGCTGGGCTGGGCTGGAGGGGTCACAGTGAGTACAAGTGGATGTTTGATCCCAGTTGGGTCCTGCTGTCAGTCAGTTCTAAGAGATGAGCAAAGGTTGAAAGGAAAAAAAAATAAAGTTACGAGGTCCAGATCTTCAAATTCAGATATTTTTTGTTTGTAAAAGAAAAGCAATGGGGAATTGGGGAGAAGGTGAGCCAAGAGGAGAGGTAGGAGCAAGTCAGCACTTTCTCCTGGGTGCCACGAAATCCTTTCCATGTAAAATAGAATGGCTGGTGAAAATCCTGACCTGACTCTAACCCCTGAATAGCTTCCAGGATTTTTTTGGCTCTCACTATGTAAAAGCAGCCAACTGTTAATGTTCAAAAATCTGCTACTGGAAAGAAAACTGGTCAAAGAATCATGTGCTGCTCTGGGGGAACTTTGCACCTCAAAGCCCCTCCAGTGTGGGCTTGGAAGCTTTGCTGCTGGAATGCAGCAGAATACAGGAAAACCTCCACCAGTCTTAGCAATCCTTTGAAATAACCCTCAAACTTTTCTTGCCAGTGTACAAAGCTTATCCAAGTGATGTTCAAGCAGTACTTTAGGTCATTAGCAGCAATCTCCTAAGGAATGGCTGTTTTCCATGTGGCATCTTCCTGTAGAAGTGTGTTCACACACCCCAAATTGAAATGGGGCCACGATTTTTCCCTGTGACGATCTGCACTCTGCTCCCTGCTGAATTATCAGGGGATCATCCTGTGCAGGGACACAGGTATGAGGGAAAAGCAGCTTAAAATGGAAAGCAGTGAGCAGTGTAATCCTCTGGCTCTGCTGCTGCAGTGAAGTGTTACAGGTCTGGTACGGTATGGACCAGATGTCTTCGCTTAGATTTTATGGATTTATTTGATGGAAAATAACATATAAAGGAACCCTATCCCCTCCTGGAAGTCCCTGGCCTTCCCTAGCTTCTTCCAATTACTTTTTTTTTTTGCTATTTTTTCCCTCTTATTCCTGAGCTTTTATCAAGATGCTGCCTTCTACAGATGTATGTGTTTGTCAGTTAAAAAAAGGTTTGTTAATAAATTTGCCTAAGTGCCTGCTAAGCAAAATAGATGCAGCTAAGCAGAATAGATGCTGCTGACAACGAAACAAGATGGATTTGTTTCCAACTTTATCTGCTTTGAGAAGGGAACAAAGAGCAGCTCAAAAGGCACATCAAGATAAATTTACCTCGGGTTAAATATTTTTGTGATCTTACAGTTAAAGCATTTGAATTCTGACATTCTCATCAGTATTATGAAATGCTCTGTTAATAATGAATAACATTTGTGAGAGTTACAGATCTTTTTTTGAATCTCATCAGTTTCTAGTTGGGCTCATTCCCCAAAGAGGAGCATCCTGAAAAATGTCTCATCTCAGATATTAGTGAGCTTTTGTTCACTAATGCACCTTCACGTTGCAGTTGATGGGGGTGATGGTTCAGGAAGTGAAAAGGGAGCTAAAATTTTCAGGTTTCTCATCAGCTCTTGAGCCAAATCAGTGCGGGCACAGAATCCCAACCCCACAAAGTACACTGTCTTTGTGTACACACAAAAGGATCTGTGAATGCCAATTCAAGTCTTTCTCCATTTCATTAAAAGGAGAGATAAAGCAGGAAGCAGAGTTGTACAAGTGAAGTGGTTCATGGTTGATGTTGGGGTGAGAAACCACAAAGTCATGAAACAACACTTCTGCTGTCCCCCTGTTAAACCACTGAGGCTTCAAGGTTTGGGTTTGACCCCATGCTCTGGTTCATAAATACTGAGGAGGTAACAGGTTAGCTACAGGTGCTGGTTACATTACTGGGGAAAAAAAGGGAAAAAAGAGAGTTTAAAGCTGAAGTAAGTGACACAGAACAGATGGTAAACTCTGAGATTGACTTTGGTTTGTGGTCCAGCCCAGTAGATGAAAAAAAAATGAAAGAAAGAATAAAGTGAAAAGGCAGCTCAGAAGATAGCCAGAGGGGAGCTGAGCATTGTCAGCTCCCACGGTGTTATTTTGGATACTGTAATAATTGGCTTCTCTTTACTGTTTTAGCTGGTGATGGTGTGAGATTGGATGGGAAACAGCTTTTATTTAAAGAGCAGCAAGATTTTAACCTTCATGGCTATGGAAAACTTCACAGTGATCCAAGCTTGCCTGAAAGGTTAATGCTAAGTCTTAAATAATCTCCCTCCTCTTGTGCACATACCTCCACACGTGCCTCCTTTCTGCTTTCCTCTTCAAATCTCATAATTTTAAAACCAGTTTCAAGGCATGGTGGGCTCGGATAAAGGAACAAAATTGTCATTGCAGATGCTAAAGAAGGAGAAAAGGGAAAGTAGGAAACTGCTGTTGATGAGACAGGCAGAAATAAAGAAGGATCCAAAAGGTGAAAGATGGACAGTGCAGAGAGCATTAAATGAATAAGTTGAAGGAGACTGATGTGGAGTTAGAGGGATGTGTGTGTGCATTTCTTCTTGTGAAATTTTGAACTTTCAAAATCTATAGGTTGCCTGGAGCTGGATGTTGTGGTTTAGCCTCAACCTGCAACTGAGCATTGGGAGAGAATCAGAAGGGTAAAAGTCGGTTGAGATAAGAACAGCTTAATAATAGAAATAGTAATAGTAATAGAAATAATAAGAGAAATAATAATAATAATAATAATAACAACAACAACAATAATAATAATAATAGCATTAAAAGGAAAATAACAAAAAGAAGAAACAGCCAAAACCCCCCAGATAAACAAGCGATGCAAATGACAAACACCACCTCCCACCCAATGCCCTCTTAGATAACCTGTTTGATAAATGGAATTTAACATCATGGATGAAAGAACTTTTAAAAATGTGGTGCTTGCTCACCAACACCCACCCAATGCCCTGCCAGTTCCCCACCTTTCAGGTCACTGTAGAGAGCAGTAAGGTCTCTCTGACCTTCTTTTTGTCCAGGCTGAGTTGCCCCAGCTCTCTCAGCTGTTCCTCATCAGACTTCACCTCCAGACCCTTCCCCAGCTCTGGACATGCTCCAGCCCCTTCCTGTGTTTTCTGTAGGAACTTACTTGTAGAGAGAAAGCTCAGCATAAAAAGTCAATCTGGGCAAGGTTAAGAGCCACTGCTTTATGGCCACTCCTGCAGTTCCATCAGCCATTGCCTCTTAATTTTTGTGCCTCTCTGTTGCAGAGATGTCACTCCAGATGTGCATGTGGGCTCTGTAAAAGGGGTATGTTTAAATAATAACATATGCCAGGGGGACAGGTTGGTGTTTTGGTAAAGATCATTAAGGTGGCTACCTCTGTGTTAGAGTTGGGAATTGTTGAACAGATTTCACTCGTGTTTATTTGAGTGGACTGTGCTTTGCAACATTAATTACCTTGTTTCTGTTAGTAATAAACTGCAGTTTCTAAACTGAAGCTTTGCTGAGCTGTTGTGCCTCACAGTGTTTGCAGGGAGTTGGGCTCAGGAGGAGGCAGGGTCTCACTCTTGCAGTGCTGTTTTACACAGACCCTGCATTTCTAGCCTGAGTAGCAGCCAGGATAAAGCCCTGCAAGGCAATCAGCCCATTTGTCATCCCATTCTTTATCCCATTCCTCATCCCATTCCTCATCCTGCCTGTCAGCTGGTGCAGCAGGGAATTCAGATCTAGCCCAGAACGGATTTAGGGCCAGGTGATGCTACTGTCGAGGTATTTTTCATTTTGTTTTAAGACCTTTTGCCTGCTCACCATGATTTATAACACCCCCAGGCCTGACACAGAAATGGCTTTACCTGTTTAATCTCAGTCTATTTGCAGGATTGTTTATATGAATTAATCCAGTGATCTTAATTTTTTTTTCTCCTATTTGAGACCTTTGTTGAAAGAGAAGTTAAACATTCAGGAAGTGGTGTGGATTTTGGACTCAAGCCTTGATCAGGACAGACCTCAGGGGTTTTGGGTTTGGGTCTTTTTACTTGGAGATGCCCTAAACTCACTGCCTGGTGGTGTCCAGCAGAGAATAATGTTCTAAAGGTGCGTGTGGCTGCCCGAGGCTGCCGCCTTCCCTTGGGAATGGTTTGGACTTACACTTTCTGCCTGCCAAGTTTTTCTGTTTGGCAGCTGGAGGTGATGTGGCTATATTTAGGTGTATCCTTCTGTGGCTGAGTTTATGGAGGCTTATGTAGATTAGGGTAAAAAATTTATTTCACTCCTTGCCAACTTGTATGTGTTAGCTGGGACATCTCTAATGGAATGAGGCAAGTGGTGCTGAAATGAAATGAGGTTAATTCAGGCTGAGTTTGTAGCTCGTTGCAGTGCAGCATATGAAAGCTCATTGCTTTGCTGCAGTTATTTCTTTAAATCAACAAAACCCCCTGTTTCTTACTGGAGGCACTATAAATCTTAACATGTAATTAATGTTACAGCTGTTGGTCATTGTCACGTGGGACCTGGAAAAACTGCTTCTGCCACAGTTACAGCTGGAAGGTGAATGTAAAGGTTGATGCTTTCCAGGCATGGTCTTTGTCTCGAGGAGAATTGGATGGGATAGTAAAAATTCCCTTGTTGTGTTTGACTAGGGACACGTTCAGTTGAAAACCTCCCAGGGCATAGGCCAGCTTGCAACTAAATGAGAAATAACATTTGTGATACTAAAATTATAAATACACAAAACTGTCTTGAGAAGTGTCACACTGTCTTTAGTGCTGAGGTGCTGTTTTGGGGGGGCTGCTGCTGCTTTGGTACAACTCTTGTTATTTCCCCAAAGGAATAAAAATATTTCACCCATGTTATTTGCAAAAAGTTCAAATCAGAACTTCTGTTTCCAAGGGAAACAAGCCACGTTGGAAAAGGAAGGTTTGACAGAGGAAACACAGGAGTAAATCTTGAGTACTCAAAGCAGGAAGGGATTGTGAAGTGACTTCAGCACTTCTGGAGTGTGTTCCCTCCCAGCCCCACAGTCCATGTGCCTGCAAAGCTGCTTGAAGCTGGTGCAGGTGGTGCTGGTGCCGTGGGTGGGTTGGGATCATGAGGATAGAGACTCAGCAAATCCCAGGAAAAAGCTTCAGGCAGGATTGCAGGCAGGCACCTCACTGCCTGCACACTCATCCGAGGGGCTTTCCACGGGATATCATTCATTATGTGTTTTCCAGCAGTCAGATGGTCTGGATGCCTCAAATCATCTGTCTGTGCTCACATTAAATAGCTGAGACTGCCCCAGTGGAGCCTGCAGATACAGCTATGTATATATATATAGATCTATAGCACACTTGTCTGTATTTATGTCCCTGTGGCATTATTTCAGTGCTATAGAGAACCTCAGCTGTTTGTGCACGTCAGGTTTCTCCTGTTCTGTGTGTGACTCACGCACTGTCCCATCCTTCTCCATCCCTGCAGTGTCTTGTTTACTCCCAGCAGCTGCCAGCACCGTGGTTGGTGTGATCTGATGCAGCAGGACCCAGGCATGGCAAGATTCTGATGTTTTTTTCACCATGGTTGTGCTTTTCTGTCTGGATTAAGCAGTTGAAGAGCCTCAAGGGTTCACTGTAGCTTCTTGTGTGCTGGTGGGTTCCTGCCCTGGCACCCCCAGCACGTCCCATTCTGTGCCCTGATGCTCTGGCTCCCTTGGAAACTGGGATTGAAAGATCTGCCTCTCTGCAGGTGGCTTAAGGCAAAAATTCCTGCTCTGCGATAGATTTGAGTTCATCAGTTTATCTCTTCCCAGTTTAGAGCATGCTGTCAGTTCAAAGGTTGCATTTTTTGAGCATTTGATTAATGGGGTGTCCTTGTGTTTAAAAATCATAGAATTATAGAGTGGTTTGTGTTGGAAGGGACCTTTAAAGACCAGCTAATTCCAGTCCCCTTGCACTATCCCCAAGTATCACATCCACATGTTTTTTGAACATTTCCAGGGATGGTGTGTCCATGACTGGCCTGGACAGCCTGTTCCAGGACTTCACCATCCTTTCAATGAAGAAATTTTCCCTGATATCCAACCTTCACCTTCCTTGGTGGAACTTGAGGTTGTTTCCTCTCATCCTGTTGGAATGGAATGGAATGGAATGGAATGGAATGGAATGGAATGGAATGGAATGGAATGGAATGGAATGGGAAAGAAGGGAATGGGAATGGGATAAAATGGCATGGACTGGACTGGACTAGAATACAATAGAAATAGAAATAGAAATAGAAATAGAAATAGAAATAGAAATAGAAATAGAAATAGAAATAGAAAGAATAGAATAGAATAGAATAGAATAGAATAGAATAGAATAGAATAGAATAGAATAGAATAGAATATTTCAGTGTGAAGGGACCTACAATGATCACCTGATCCACTTCCCTGACCATTTCAGAGCTGCCCAAATCTTCACACTTTCATTGTGTTTTTCCCCCACCTTGGCGTTCACAGCTTTTCTCCCCTGAATATCACTTTGCATCTTAATAGTTGCAGGTAATGAAAATTTTCTGAAATGATCTTTCTGAAATATGCTTTCTCCAGTTGTCAGTGTGAAGGTGTAGTGTCTGAGCAGCTGTGGGGGTCACACTATGGGAGGAGTGCTCAGCGTGTCAGTTCGTGCTGCTGACTCACAGCTAACCTGATGCTTTTGCTTTTTAACTAAAGTTAAAATTATTTTGGTTTATAATAGCTCCTAGAAGAGATTAAATCCATAGAGCCATCACTTCAGCGTGTGTAGCAGCATTTAGCTCATCCAGGGCTGTTCAGCAGGTAAATTAATCCACAGGGAACAGTCCTAAATACCTGATTCAATGACGAGTTTGCACATAAAACAGCTTCAGTGTAAACCAGAGAAAATTATGTTTAAAATGAACACAAATTGTTGATTAGAAAAGGGGGCAGCAGGACTTAATAGCTCTTTTTTTTCTTTTTTGTTGTTTCACTTAGAGAAAACTTATTTTGACACATGGTTATTTTGTTTTTCCTCGGTTTGATGTGCTGGAAGATGACTGATGTCAGCTGCTGATTTGTTTCTACAAAAACTAATTAGACACATAGTGAGATAGGCTTTTGAAATTAATGGATTCTAATGGATCAATGGGATTTTTTTTTTCTGTGAATAGAAAACATGGCATGCATTGCCCTGCAAACCCAGTCTTTGAAAGGGAGTTTTTTATAGAGAATCATTTCAAACATATTTCTTAGACAATATGAGGGAGCAAGAGAAGTGTGTGAACACTGAAAGTGTGTGAAACTAATCTTATCCTAAATCATAAATGTGTTTACCTGACAACAAGCCTATGTATAAATGCCAACAAATAAACACCAATTCTTAGCAGTTGCATGTGTTGGTTTTAAATTTCAAAACACGTTGCAAGCAGCTAAATTTTGGAACATTTGATGGGATGCAAAGATACTGAGCCCACTCCCTAGAAAGAAACCCAGTACTGACCAAGCCATAGAAATAGGAGTGAAGATTGAAGCTGTTGTGGAGTCTGTTAGGATGGATAAAGAACAGGGAAGCTTCTCTGGGAAGAGAAGTGGTTTCCACTATCCCAGGCTGCTCCTGCCCTGTTCCTGGAAGTGTCCAAGGCCAGGCTGGGGATGGGGCTTGGAGCAATTTGGGATGGTGGGGGTGGGACTGGATGATCTGTGAGGTCCCTTCAACCCAAACCATTTTCTGTTTCTCTAGCACACTCAGATAAGCTGGTGTGAGTGTTGGGACCTTGTCTCAGTGACTGAGATTATGACCTTGAATGAATATATTGGGGACTAAAGATGAGAGGAAAGTCAATAACCCAAAGGGATTTACAGCCAGGGGCTGATACAAATGGGGAGAACATGGGGATGTTCTGGATCAATTGAGTGTTGTCACTTCCCAGTAGGAAAGTCAATATAGCAACAATCCTCATCTGTAAAACGAAATAATATGGGGGAAATGGAGTGGATTGCAGTTAAAGCTTCATAAAAACTCTCAGTCAAATGAGGCAAGGAGTTCAGTTTCTGAACCAAACTAATCCATGGGAGCTGGCTGTTCAGGCAGGTCAGTGGAGGTTTCTCAGTGTCAGACCTTGCAAAGTTCTGCAAACATTTCCTGGAAATGGAAAGGTAGAAACTCTGATGCCAATTGAAAGATACGAGGATCCATGGTAATGTTTCCTCCTAAATAATTTCTGTTCTTTCTGGAATGGTGCATTTGAATACAGGGCAGCACAGCATTTTTAATACTCTTTGTAATTACAAATGGCTTTTAACGGTATGAGCCAAAACATTAGAGCTTAAATGTTCTTTTAGAAGTCATAGGCATAAACACTATCATTAAACTAAAATCCATAATCTCTGATTTATGTGGATGTAGAAAATAAGATGAAGATCATTTTTGGCTCTTGCATGTCTCAGCTCAGCATCGAGCAGCGTGTGTTCAAGCCACTCTTGCTTTGTTACTCATTTTGTTTATAATTTCTTCCTTCAAGCTACGTTGACGAGTTACTCTGAAAATGTGGAACGTACTAAATACGGAGGGGAAAGCAGTAAGGAACTTGGATCTGGGGGCAACCTGAAACAGTGGCAATCCCAAAAATCCAGCATGGACTCCTGCCTGTACCGTGTGGACGAGAACATGTCAGCCTCCACCTACAGCCTCAACAAAATCCCCGAGAGGAACCTGGAGACAGTCCTGTCCCAATCTGTGCAGTCAATTCCTCTTTACCTTATGCCACGGCCAAATTCAGTAGCAGGTAAGAAATTCATGTTTTGTGCCTTTAGGTCAGAGCCAGACACGGTGCAGAGATGCCACAGCCCTTCTTGTGTTTTCTTATCCAAGAAGAAATCTCATTCCTGGAGTCATCGTCCTTCAGAATGACAGAAATTGGGTTTTTGTTTGGCTTATTGGTTCTAAATGGAAAATTCTTCTGTGGGAAACTGTTTCTGATGGTGGCTAATGGATATTTCAGCAGTTTATGGTCCCTTTTTTTGCAAAACTGTAAAACAAGATTATGGGAGAATATGTTTAAAAAGAAAAAACCAGATTCTTTACTGTCATTACAATGCAAATGTCTTGGATTTAAGGTGCCAAGACATCATAGCCATTTCTACTATTTCAAAGGATTCACTGCAAGTAAAATCAAGTGTCTGATGTTCTCTGAAGAGCTTAAAAGCTCTGGAGTTAAGAGAATGCTGGTACTTTCTGTCTACAGAAGATTTGCTCTGGGTCCCATCTCTCCTGGTGGACTGTGCCCCAAACATCTCACACCTCACAGCACCTGGCATTCGTTAGTGACTGACATTTTTTTGTCTTGGCATAAAATCAACATTATTTTCATTTAAATTCATGTCTGCTGTTTGAAACATTTCTAAATGATGCTGTGCCATACCTTATTGATGTCTTTTACTAGCCTGCTGAGCGTTCCCCTGAAGCTGGTAACAGCAGGGCAGAAAAAAAGTGATGGGATTAGAAATATTAAAGCTTTGCTGCAAAGCTGCTTGCCTGGAATTACTTCCTGTTCCTTTTTTGCCCCATATTTTTTTCTTACTGGTTAACTCCTCTGGGGTAAAATGTGTTGTCTATGTGTGTGTGTGGAGAAATCCACTCTTTGAATTCTGAGTCCTGGCAGACACTGCTTCAGAAAACCCAGAGATGATTCTGAGAGATACCCCAAAGAGCCTGGGATATTGTCTGTTAAATCAGCATCCCTTGGTGAACCAGGCTGCATTGCATAACTGGATTAGTTTTCCTTTTTAATCCCACTTTTGGCCAGTCACAGACCTAAAAGCGATGTAGAAATGAGAGTTATAGATGGTGAAGTACAAGCCCAGAGTGTGGAGGTGCAGTAAAAACCTGAGATTTCAGACTGGAGAGGAGGGATGGAAAAAAATCAGAAACTCTGCTTGCATGGCCTGCTTGCCTTAGATGAATTCCTTATAAATGACTCTGTGCAAACACCTTCCAAAGCAAACAGAGTAGGCTGGGCAACAAAAATTTAAATACGTGTGTGTTGATTTAATTGTCTTTGGAAGTTGTTGACTTGCTTGGTGCACTTGAAGGCAAATACTATTACAAGAGGAAGCTATCTATCCAGTAAAGTTCAGGAACAACTTTTCCTTCTGGATGTTTATTTTTGGGTAGAGATTTTGTTGCTTTGAAGTACTGTGTCAGCTAACACAGTTCGTGTCCCTGCTTAAATTGTGGAAGTAACTACGATGACAATTCAAGATTTGGCTTAACATTTTATCATCAAATTATCACATATCAGCTCCTATATGCTTCTGGCACCAGAAAATTATGGGGTTTAGGTAATGGATTTATATGGGTGGTTTTCCCCAAAGAGTTTAACCTCATTATCTTTGTGCCTGAGTGATGGGAAAGGGAAACCAGGTGTGGTTTCAGGGTTGATTTAAGTCTGTCAGCAAATGTGACTTTGCTCAATGAGTTAATGCTGAGCTGCCAGTTCTATGTCCTTGCTCCAGTGACATGTGTTGGGTGACCACTTGATAAACCAGATTAGTTGACTAATCCAACTGAAAATTAACCCACCAGAAAATAAGTATATTAATTTTGAACCTCAAGGTCATCAGTGTGGAGACAGTGTAGCTGGGAGTGGGGCAAAAAGCTGCCTTTCTTTTAGCAATATTTCCATGGTATTCCACATTTTAAGGTAATCATGAATTCACAGCTTTGCTAAAACAGGCTCTTCTTCTCTTACTGTTTTTCAAATGCAGTTGAATTTGTATACAGTCTGCTCTTGGGAAGCAAAGCAGAGCAGCACTTACACCTGCTGGCTTTTTTCTTCCCTCCTTCTTTTCTTTTTGGCTTTTTTTTTTTTCTTTTAAGTTTCTCCCCAAGTATCTTCCAAAACAGCACAAAAATACCCACTTTTATAGCAGCTTCCAAAGTGCAGTCTCTGAATGCATTGTGTTCCTGTTGTCACTTAGCAGTTTACAACTGGGAGCAGTTCCTACAACATTTTCTTCCCTGTGAGGGTGGGGAGGGTGCCTGGAGAAACTGTGGCTGCCCCTGGATCCCTGGAAGCCTCCCAGGCCAGGCTGGACAGGGCTTGGAGCACCTTGGCATAGTGGAAGGTGTCCCTGCTCATGGCAGGGGATGGGATTGGATGGGCTTTAAAGTCCTTTTCAACCCAGACTATTCCACGATTCTGAAATTAATCTCATCTTGCACTTTGCATAACGTAAATGCCAAAATGGGATGGTAGATTTGGCAGAGTGGATCTGGGTCATGGTAAATCTCTGAGATTCCAGCATTACCACTTACGTGGCACTTCTCAGCAGCCCACTTGTGGGAGCACATCTTGCACAGCATCTCCTCATGGTGAGCAGTGCTGAGTACTCTCTCTGAATTTACCATCTTTTCAGAAAAACTTTGTGGCCAGTGTTAGTTCTTGTCTGTCCCAACTGTGCTTATCAGTGTAGCACCTTCAGCATGAGACCAGTAAATTATTCCTGTTTAATTGTAAAGAAAACTAAATTCTCCCATCAGCAAGTCACATTGGAGTAGTAAAGTTCTCTTCACTTGTTCAGATAACATTTTCCCTAAATTATTAATGTATTTTTGCTGGGGTGTTGAAAGTTAATTTTTCTGCCACTAATTCTGGCTTTAGGGACACATAAATGCTAATATCCAAATTAAATACCTCTAAAAGCAATGAAGAGATTGTGGGCTTCAGCTTTAAGTGCACCAGTGAGTTGTCTTTCACCTATAGGAGATGTTGAGTATCTCCCTCAGCTTTGCACAGATGTGACTGAGTTTATGATTGGCACAACTGAGATCAGATACAAGAGACTCCAGGCCTCCCTTTTCCATATATCTTCTTTTATTTGAGAACACCAACAGGAGACCAGACCAGAGCAAATACTGACAAAGCATGAGAAAAAGTCACCAAAACACTTCACTTCTTCCTAGGGGAAATTCTACTTGGTTCACATCAGCTTTGTTTTCTCGAGGTGTTTACATCTCCACGTAGCTGCATTAAAAACTGAAAAATACAATAACTAGAGCACGAGATCCAAAAGCCAGGTGTGATGTACTTCTTTGTTTTCTCCTGGCAGCCACCAGCTCAGCCCACCTGGAAGATCTGGCTTACCTGGATGAGCAGAGACACACTCCCCTGCGCACGTCGCTGCGGATGCCGCGGCAGAGCGTGGCCAGCGCCCGGGCACAGCAGGACCTGCGAGGTAGGAGCAGTGAGGCCCTCGTGCCTTCCCACTCCTGGGGGTGTCTGGGTGGGGTGTTTGGGCAGCAGCCACTTCCTCCATGTCCT
Source organism: Horornis vulcanius (assembly GCA_013401035.1). Lineage (NCBI taxonomy): Eukaryota > Metazoa > Chordata > Aves > Passeriformes > Scotocercidae > Horornis > Horornis vulcanius. The sequence goes on from VZUA01084830.1 coordinate 13,053, forward strand.
TGTGATAACCAGAATCCAGAATGGTTTGGGTTGAAAAGGAGCTGGAGGCTCATCCAGTTCCACCCCTGCTGTGGGCAGGGACGCCTTTTACACCATCCCAGGATGCTCCAAGCTTCAATGTCCAACCTGGCCTTGGACACTTCCAGGGATCCCAGGACCTCCCTACTCTCACAGGGAGCAATTCCTTCCCAAACCTCATCCAACTCTGCCCTCTGGCCATTCCCCCTTGTCCTGTCCCTTCAGGCCTTTGTCCAAAGTCCTTTTCCTGCTCTCTTGGAGCCTTTTTTAGGCACTGAAAGGCTGCAGTAAGGTCACCCCAGAGCCTTCTCTTGTCTCTTCTCCAGGATGAATAACCCCAGCTCTCAGCTGGTCTCCTTGGGCTTAAGACTTTGATAAGTTAATAAAAATGAGTAATTTTGTGCACCACTACTGTTCTTTCTTATTTTTTTTTTTGATCAAGGCCAGGGATTGCAGTTCACTGTTGCGTTCTGCAGAGTGCCAGTGGTGAAGCAGCCCAGTGCAGTGACAGGGCCACTCACAATGCTCACAATGCCCATATTCAGGCAGCTCCTTGACTTCTAAAAAGCCTTTTGAGAGGGGAAATTTTTGTGATTCTTCGTGACAAATTCCACAAAAAAAGACGTTAGCCATGAGAGGAGGAGCCAGGGCTGATATTTTAGTGTTTTGCTTACTCCCAGGCAGCTCCAGCTCGATTTGCTCCGTGTCCTTGGGATTTCTGCCCAACCTTCAACTTAGATCCCTCTTCTAATCTGAGCTCAGTCTTCCACCACGTGCTTAAGCTGTCACTGTGGCACTCCTGAGTCTGCTGCACATCACCAGGCCAGTGCTACAGCCCCATAATTTTTTGCTGCACAGAGCAAATGGCTGAGAAAGCTCGTTTGGGATATTTTCAGATCGTTTCTGTGCCATGAGACTGGTTTATTTCCCCCTGTGCATAGAAGAGGGGTTTCTTTTGGCCATACATGAAACTTCCCTGTTCTCTAGGGGGTGTTTTTGAACCCACCTTCTTAGGGTGAGGAACTGGGGAGCTGGAAGGGACAAGACTGGGTTTTCACCCAACATCCTTGACCTGGTACAGCCTGGCTGGGCTTTGTACCAGACACATGAGCCCCTCAAAGAGTGGGTTTGTGAGCTTTGAATGGCAGCCTGTAATGAAATCCTCCTGGCTGCTGAGGCAGTTCTAGAAGTGCATTAGCAGGCAGTAAGTGAAGAAAGCAAAGTTTGACAGACCAAATTTCCATATGTTCAGAGGCAGCAGCTTGCCAAGGCTGTGTAATTTGCAGTGATTGCATCCAAAACATTCAACTTTATTGTAGGAACAGAATCAAATTGTTTTCCAGACACACTTGTAAAACCCTTGTAGCAGTACATATTTTCCTTTTCGTTTTGGGGTTTGTTTTTTTTTCCCCTTTTTGTGACAGCTGCATGATAATAGCAGCAGTGTTTCAATTCTTTAAAATTTGTTTCTGATCCTGAGGTGTTGTGCTGTTTCTAAAAAGAGAAGGAGAAGAAGATGTGAAAAAGCAAAGCTATCACTATTTGGAAATATTTTCATGTCATTGCATATGCAAGGGGGGTTCTTCCCTGAAATGCTGCATTTTGCAGCTATTGCTATGAAATGGCATCAATCTGGGCTGTTATAAACAGCAGCTCTTTGTTGCAGCTGGAAATCCTAAAGTTATGTTTAATTTTAATATCCCTAGTCTTGGCAGTGGGCTGAAATAGTGAGGACATTCCTGGCCCTGTGCTGGGGGACACATTGCAGCCCACTGGCTGTTCCCAGTGTTCCAAAATCCCAGTGAGAGAGACTAAATGGGAGATTGTCTCTGCTATTTTTTTGTTAAATCAATTATTTTAAGCAGGGGAGCAATAGAGGGATCCCAACACTCTTGAGTGTGACGATTCATGCCAGTGACAGGTTTTTAATAGGATGGGAAAGGCAATTTTTGCATTCCCTGTTTTCATCCCTGAGGATTTGAGGCTGTTTGGGTTGCTGTGAGCCAAGGCACAAGCTGATGGCTGTGGGTTTTCTTCTCCAAAAAAAGTGCTGCAGGATGGGAAGAACCAAGATTTTTGGGTGAGGTTTGGGATGGAGGAGAGGATAATTCCCACTCCCCCAATATATTGTGGATCTGTATATGTAATATGGCAGTGGTACACCTTCCTTAAGTTGTTTTTATAATTTCCAAGGGATTTTTCTCACAGTTTGTGTTTAATAGTGTTGTCTTGTGGGTAAGAGAGTTTCATGTGCTTCTTAGAAACACTAAAAAAATAGTTCAGCCTTTTCAGGCACAGAGGTTGGGGGGAAAAAAAGGAACTGGTTTCATCCCAATGGATGTAGATGTTTAAGATGACACTTAAAAGAATCACAGAATCATTAAGGTTT
>VZUA01084835.1:2931-38106 GCA_013401035.1 Horornis vulcanius
ATATGCACTGCCAAACAATGCAGTCCCTCTTCTTGCATTCTCAGCTGGAGGAGATTACAATTTCTTTATTTTTAATGCCTAATGGATTAAAGTTCCCATTTCATTTCAGTGGGCTTTGATCAGGCTATAAGTTAAAGCTGGGTCTTGCAATCCTTCCACATTTTAATATAATAATCCCTTCCTGCTCTTGCCACTGCTATTTTAATGAGATGGGTTGCACTAATAAGAGCTGCAGATAAGGATTTCTGTTACTCTGTCTTGCACTGTATGACTCTAATTAATTACTTAATCATAGAAATAATATAGTTATTAAAACTCATAAGTTAAAAGGTTAAATGGTCTTTTAAGAAAGCCACTAATGTCACTTATTTGGTTACTCTGAGCAGTGAGATGTGTGCACACAGAGGGATGAATTCCATAGGGAGGATGTACGCATGAGGCTGAATCTAAAAGTCAGTGGATGTGGGAGTGTGCTCTGCCCAGCCCTGTGGAAATGCTCCTGTTAGATCAGAGAAAAGCCAATTTTCAGTAGTGAAGATCCCAAATCCATTAGGATTTTTGATCTAGTAGGTTCCTGTAACACATTTGGCTCCTGTATTTCATAACTGGAACCTTCTTAAAGAAAAGTTTAAGGAAGGTAAAACTTGGTCTATTCACTTTTCTAAATGCGATTCTTCACAAATGCCAGGAAATAAACATTGAGCTCAGTGTCAGTTTTTTAGTGGTTTTTTTCTGTGTTGTCTGTCATTCTAGAATTTCTTCCAATTCACATTCAGAAGAGACTCTGATCTTCTCTGTGTTGTGATCAACAGCACACACAAAACAGATCTCTGGTCCCCCCAACCATTCTTTGTATATGAAGCCACGTATTTTGGAGAGAGAAAGAAAACAGTTATTTGAGTAAGAGTGAGAATACTCATGGAACCACCCAGTTTTTGAAATCTAGGTCCCAAACATCTCTGCAGGTTATGGGAGTTCAGCACTGACTCCAGCAAGGGCAGCACAAAAACGTCCAGTCTCATGGGATACATCTGGTAAAAATCTTGGAACATATTTGTTCATCTCTTTCATCAGACACGGCAGTTTGAGCTCACTCTCAGAGATTTGTGGCATTTCTTACCTGACCTGGCTGGGTTAAGGTGGCTTCTAGATGTGCTGCAGTCATGGATTCTGAACACAGTGCAAATACACCCCAGGGCTCTTTGGAAAATGCCACTCATTAAATGGACAGGGTTTTTTTCAATCTTTCCCCTCTTTATTGTCTTACTGATTTCTTCTGTGTGCTATATATGCTATTACAAACGTGCTGTTGCAATCTTTATTTGTTGCTTTTAAGATATTGACAGAACAGCAACCTGAGTAGAGCTGTCAGCACTTTTCAGTGTAATAAAAAGTAAGGTCCTCTGTGTACCCTTCTTCCTGCCTTGAGAAATCAATCTTGCAACCTTTGCTAGACATTCTCCATGGGATGCTGTCTCCTCCTGCTCCCAAACTGGGCCCTTGTGGACTGAAAAATGTATTCCTGAACAGATTCTGCCCTGGTGCTCTGGCAAAAGACTGTGCTGTGGGAAACTCAAGAAGCCTCTTTCAGGGTGTAAAACACAGTAAACGACGTCATGTTTGCACATTAGTTTCTTGCTTGTGTTTAGTTTCTAAAGTGTAGGAAATAGGAATTTACGTGATATAATAGTATTTCTGATTATGCTGTTAAAGCAAAGAGGATGCATTATGTGGATATTGGTGCTTACTTGTGTTGTACCTGTGTTTGTGTGGTGCTATTTGTGAGTAAAGCTGTAGATTACACATCAGTTTAAGGAGCTGTATACTGTTCATGACTTCTAGCCTGCCATCCGTAGATTACTGTCAGGGAATAATTTTGAGGGAAACGAGATCTGTAGTGTCCAGGTTTATTGATTTCAGGATTCACAGAACCAGATGCAATAAGTTTTATCAACAGTTCTAGCAAATACATCTTTATTTTTACCTGCTACTTACAACTTCTCATCATAATAACATTTTCATTTTGTGCCACTGCTTTCAACATCTGCTTTGTTTGCTTCATTGTTGCCTTCAGTTTCCCTGCCTTTGTTTCCCAACCTATGAATAACTTGAGGAGGCTGAAGAAGCAGCCCATGTCTTTTGTTCTTGAAAATAAGATTGATTTTGCTTAAGCAGGGTGTTCTACTAACTTGCATTACATTATTTTATGCTCCCAGATGGTCTTTTTTCACTGGCTGTGCCATTTCCCACCTGCTAAGGAAAAATCTTCATCCTGTATAACAACTGTCACTGGTGTTTTACTTCATTAAATAAAACAGAGACTTTCTAGGGAGCATGGTCACTACTCCAGTGTTTCTGTTCTGTTAGGACAATCAAAACCAAGTGAAATGGCTAAGTATTCCAAAATACACCTTTAAATAGTTCTAGGAAATGTACATAAGGGAATGCAAGTAAAGGGATCACCTTTATTGCTACTTTGTCAAATTAAGTAACGTCACTTTGATGTTCTAATACTGATTATATATGGACATGGAAAGAATATGACAGGAATACTGATTGGGTTTTTTAATACTATGGAAAAAACCTAACGGTAGGTATCTGCTGTATTCAGAAATGTAGAGGGGCAATATGTGCAAATGGAAACTTTGATAAGCAATCAAGTTTTTGTACTCACATAGTTTTCTGCATATACAGTTACAACATCTGCCAACATATTGCACGTTTTATGCCAACAGTGACCTATTTGTGCATGCATTTTGGGAATATATCCTTGTTATTTGGATCTCTGAGGTCTGCCAAGTAAATCTCAGGTGCAGTAATCTTTGACATGCCTTGAATATTCACTGGCATGTGTGCATATTCTAAGCTGTAGGAAGATTAGTATATCAGGACTGAAATTGCCCTATAGATTTTCAAAGAGTAATCTTGCTCCGAAGAGCTAACAATTGCTGGCTGGCAGCACAGCCTGGACTGCTCTGAGAAGACATTTAGTTTATATAAATATGTTTTAGACTAAGTAGTCTAGTAGCAAAAAGCTAAATTGAAAAGAAATAAGAAAATGACCAAAAATCCCACTATGACGGGAACAACATGCTTCAAAGCCATAAGCCAAAAATGCTCAGGGCCCACAAAACAATACAGCAATTTAGGGATGTGAATAGGCATTTTCCAAGGGAATAGCACAGTATTTCATGGCACAGGTAGTGGTACAGCAAGCACTGTGCAGGTTTCAGCTGCCTTGAACAGCACTCCATTGCCATTACAGCAAAGTCATCAAATGTTAAAAAACATCTGCCTGTGAAGGAGTTGCCTATGGCTGAACCTACTGTCTACTCCTATCTTTTAATGGAACAGAAGTGATGTGCACTATCCATGATGAGGAAGTTTAAAAAAATACATTCAAGAAGCCAATAGCACCAACTTTTCATTCTGCCTTTGCATTGTTAAATTTAACTAATTTGTACTGCCACCGTTGGTCTTACACCCCGTATATTTGAAATTCTACATCATGCTCTCAAAAAAAATTATTTTATAAATAGTAATCTGCTTGAAAATACATAAGACCATATTTATTTTTAATGCTTAGAAGGGAGTCCCTTGACTTTGTTCATTGCATGACTCAAAAAGAAGATGGAGGCATTTCAGTCAAGAACAGCAATACCAACTAGAATGGCAGAAAATTGATTAACTCATTTTGCCCAGTGGGATTATGATATTTGAGTACGAGAGATTTTTTAGCATACTGATACTCAGCAACAGCATTGTATGACTACGTAAAAGTCCTTAAGTCAATTACATCCTATAGGGAATAGAAAACAGATTCTAGTCCAACATATACTTCATTTGGAAGAGAAAGGCTGTCTGACCAGAAATTAAACTCTGTTTCTATCTTCATTACCATGAGCACACAAGAGAGAAGGATTTCCTTCAACAGTGGTCTGGTTTTGCCACTGAATTGGCTTCCTGCACTCGTTTTAAGGGCCTGATAGGCCACCTGCTGATATCAGTGGTGAACCTCCACTTGACTCCAGGCACGTAAGGTAGCTCCTTCCACATGTGTGAAACAGGGGTAAAACTACATCATTCCAGACCCCAGGCCTACAAACTTTCCTTTACACAAGTCCCATGGAATTAGTACGGCTTGTTTGCATAGTATGAGGAAAGCACAGGTGTTTGCATATGCAGGGCCCCATTTGATAGCAGTTTGTACACATTTTATCTCAATATCTCTGCAATATACGTGAATACCAATACAAATAAAAAGTACAGGGAACTTAAATGGCATTATTTCATGTCTAGTTTGTGTTGGTGCCACTTGATTATTCAGTATACTCCAGTGTGTAATGTTCATTCCTTGAGTACGTGCCACACCCTAGATTGGTTTCTCAGTGTTACAGCCATTCACAGCCATGATGTGGTAACAGAGTTGTAGAATCAAGGTTGATTTGATTCTTTAGAGATGCACCTTATTGTTTGAAAGCAGGACCCCTGCTTTTCTAATATTTTAAACACTGTGATCTTTCAGAATGTGTTTATTGTATTAGTTTTGTATTGTAGATTATGATAGAAACTAGATTTTATAGCTTTTTAAAAGCAGTGATAATACTAAGCTTCATAGTGGCAGAACAAACTGTGTATATCCATATTATGAATATTAAAGCTGTGATTATATTTTGCCTTAAATAAAAGTCCAACCTTGAACAGTATGATTTTGCATTGGATTGTTTATTTCTGTACTTATCTTTTATAGTGCTGGCAACTCTTCTTTCCAGAATAGTCATGACTCAGTGTTCCAAAAGCTTTTCAGCAGTTATCAAAAGTAGAATAAATCAGTTTAGAATGAGATAAATTATCCAGGCTGCACACAGTGCTTAGATAAAACACCTCAGGGTAGTTTCCCACAAGACAAGACAGGTTGCTTTTGGCCTGTAAATCAAAGTTTCCCTCTCCAGGTATTTATTGTCAGTATGCTTAAATCAGTTTTCATGGCCTCTTCCCTTTCCAGAAACACCCCTCCATTTCCAGAGAAGGACACAAGCATTACATTCACCTAGGCCTGCCCACAACAAGGTTTCCACCTTTGTCATCATGAGCTGAGCTCAGCTTGAGCTGAGCAACAGGACTCCAGATTTGCCAGTGCAGTAGTTAAAGAAATGGCCAAGTGTTTATTGGCATTTTTTTGTGCACATCTGGTAACACCCTAAATTGCATTAAAGAACAGCAGCCGATAAGCAGAAATAGCCAGTAGTGTTAGCCCATTAATAATATCTCAGACTCCTTATCTTGCCTTCCTCTTGTGCTCCTGTAGGTCCCAGGTCTGTAGCTAACCCCCACATGCAGATCAGCAATGACCTGGGAACAGGCAAGGAGAAACAAGATCCATCACCAGAACCAGCTGAGCATGAACCAAGCACCTGCACCAAGAGGAGAGAAGCGATGACTGGAGACTCCTGTGCCAGACAGAGGCACCATCTGCCAACCTGGCACCTCAGATTTGTTTCTTGCCAGGTGCTCAGGTTCAGGATTTCATGGGGGGACTACAAAGGTTTGTCTTTTACTCAGGCTGTCACCTTGTGCTGCTCATTCATGCAGGCATTGGTGATGCTGCTGGGGTGACCGTACGTATCTCCAGAAGGAGTCCAGAACTTTGGTGGTGAGGGAGAAAGGATCCTGCTGCTGAGGAGGAAAGGCCCAGGGACAGCAGGCAAATGCTGCAGGTCAACAGCTGCTGTCACAGCTTAGGCTTCTGTGGCTCAAGGAACCTTTGATGGAAAAGGTGTGGCAAGCAAGAGGAGAGGCACCGGGCAAAGTGCTAAAAGGGCACTTCTGTCACTGCCACACTGCCCTGATCAGGGAGTCTGAGTTGGGTGCATCAGGTGAGGCTCCCCAACACTCACAACTTTTCTGCCTTTTCTTTGCTTGGTTTTGTTGTGGGGTTTGTTTATTTATTATTTATTTATTCAATTTATTTATTTACTAAATCATCTCTCAGCCTTTGCTGTTGCACAGGGTTATTTTCTTCCTGGTACAGACTTTGCCCTTGCGTCTTGCTTTCAGATCTCTATCACTCTCTACAAGTCCCTGACAGGAGGGTGTAGCCGGGTGGGGTTCAGTCTCTTCTCACAGGCAAACATTGATAGGAGTAGAGGACACAATCTTAAGCTGCACCGGGGAAGGTTTAGGTTGGACATTAGGAGGAACTTCACAGAAAGGAAGGTTAGACATTGGAACGGGCTGTCCAGGGAAGTGGTGGAGTCACTATCCGTGTAGGTGTTTCAGGAGAGCCTGGACGTGGCACTCGGTGCCCTGGTGTGGTTGTGTTTTGCTGCCTGAGCGATCCTGTGGCTGTGTGATCTCCCCAGCCTGACGGAGCGCCCTGAGGGGCACCCGCTGGCCCCTTCCCACCAACCCCCTCAGTTCACTGCTGTGTCTGACGGCTGAAGGAGACGCGATGAGGGCGAGCTCCCCGCGCACCGCCGGGGGACCTTCCTCCACTTCCAGCCCAACCGGGGTCGAGCCCCGGCCGGGATCCAGGGTCTGGCAGGATCCAAGCCCGGTCATGATCGACCTCCGGCGCGGATCCAGCCCCGGGCTGCAGAGGCCGCGGGCCGGCAGCGAGTGCGGCGCTCCCTCTGGCGGGGACTGGGCCCAAGTGCGCCGCGGCCGCGGCTGGGCGGGCCGGGTTGAGGCGGCCGCTGCGATGAAATTCCCGGGCTCCGTCCTCGTCTCCCTCGTCCTCTTCATGTCCGAGACGGTGGCCGCGCTGTGCCTGAGCGCGGGGTACCGCCACGCGGGGGATCGCATGTGGCAGACGCTGACGCTGTTCTTCGCCCTCATGCCCTGCGCGCTGGTGCAGCTCAGCCTGGTCTTCATCCACCGCGACGTGAGCCGCGACCGCCCGCTGGTGCTGCTGCTGCACCTGCTGCAGCTGGGGCCGCTCGTCAGGTCGGTGAGTGCGTGCCGCCTTCAGCGGGCCGGGGCCGGGGCCGAGCCCGGGGGCGCCCGGAGCACCCCCGGCCTTTGTGCGGTGCGGGCGGGGCCGCTCCCGCTCTGCACTGCCCGGAGCCGCGGGCGCGTCCTGCCGCAGCTGCGGGAGGAGCGGCTCCTCCGGGAATGCCTCGGGCACAAACCTGCGGCTGACCCCTGGGGAAAGGGTCTCAGCCCTGCCGGGCTGCGGGGAGCCGCGACAGCCCCTCCGCGTCCCGCTCTGCCCTGGGTTTCCATCCCTGTGGCGTCTTGCAGATGGCTGTGTCTGTTCGCTGCTGCCTCATCCACAGCGCTTTGCTCTCACATCACTTCCAAGAGAGAACGGGAGATTCTTCACTCGGTTGCGAGTTTAGAACACCGATAGTACCCATCCCATCCGTGCGTCTTGGAACATCAGTGATACTCTAGTCAGTCTCTTCTTTCCAAATGTGAGCTTCCTGACCCAAATTGCTTTGGAGATTTTTTTTCTATTCAGTGTCTCATTGAAAATAACCTTAGAAAAAAAAAAAATCAAAATATTTAGATGAAAAGTTACAGCAGTGTGCAACTCCAAGACAAAATGTTTCATAGGGGCATTAATTTTAAATTTATATTCTAATCTCTTATTTCAAAAGAAAGGGATTTAAATGCAGTGTGTCTGTAGTAGAGGCTAGGAGAAGTATCACCAACTTTTTGAAATTCCTACACAGTGTGTAAAAGATTTGTTCACACTAAGAAAGGTGAACATTTTAGATGTTACAAAATATCTTACACTTCAAAAACCTTGACTTCTTTTATAACTATGCATGGATTTTTCCTTGCTTTGTTAATAATTTAAGATGTTTAAGTTATAGCTTAACTGTTCTTAAAGAGCTCTGATTTTCTAAAAGCTAAGAACAAAATGCTTTCACATTTTTGGAAAAAAGAGAGCAACCAAAGAGAAAGAAACTATCAGAAATTAAGTACATGACTTTTGTTATTCAAAATCAATTTCTTGAGGTCAGACAAGGAGAGAATAATGTCAAGCTAGTATATGTGAAGAAGCAAAGGATTTGAGCAACAAGAAGAAATGGAAGGATTTTCTTTTTAATTACGTGGAAAAAACACATTTATATTTTGACCTCAAGCACCAAGCTTGACTTGACTTTCTGTTTCTTTCTCAACATCAAGTTTTCTGTTTACAACACAAATCTTATCTTGTGCAGAACACAGTTCCTGCTCTCTGAGGAACTCCCAGCTGCAATCACTGTAAAACTGCTGTAAAACTAGTGAGCATATGGAAGCCCTCTCCTCTCCTCTAGTGTGTTGCCGACTCTGCACTTCTTCCTTTCTCAAAGATTTACAAGCTTAGTGTTTCCAGGAGGTTTGGAGATGTTCTGGGTGTGCTGCAGCATACTTGTGCCATAAGTCCCCATGGCATCATTTAGGCATGATAAAGTGATTTATGTTGACCTCTCTCTAAACCCAAGATAACTGGAATTATAATTACTAATTAAATAGGGTAGTACATTCATGGTACCTGAAAAACTTCTTTTCTGCCAGAGGCTGGAAGGACTCTACAAATTAAAAATTTAATACAAAACAACCTCTTATTACTTCTAGGGAAATGTGTCAGCTTGTAGGATACAGCACAAAAGTCTGGGAAGGCAGAGTGATCTGTGACAGTGAAAGGTTTAAGGTTTTTTTCCTTCCTTGCCTTCCTGCTACTGAAGATTGCTGTATCTGTCAGAAGAGGAAACTGATTGCTTCCTGTCAGATATAGCTCTACACTGTAAATGTTGTTGTGCTTTTAGCCCACAAAATACCTTCCCTTTCCCTGCTTTGCACAGGAGGCTTTCTACCTGTGTGGACTGGCATTGCACACAAGGCTCAGGTGATACCTAGAAGGCAAAGTATCTTTTGGTTGTATCATCACTGCACTGCAGCTTCAACTTTTTGTAAGCTGAAAAGGACCATTGTCCTTGGAGGCATTTTACTCCATCCTTGCAGGCAAACCTCTGCTCCTTTGCTCCAGAGAATCCTGCTGCTCTCAGTCATCTGCTTCCCTCGTGTGAAGCCTGGCTCCATCCTCCCTGCCTGGACTCTTGTGCCTCACTGGCACAGCACAGGGCTGCTTAGGGAGGGCTGGGTCAAATTAGGTCAGGTAGGACACAGACAGGAGAGCCTCCCCAGCCCCTGTCTGCTTGTGGCAGGGGAATGAAGCGTTTAAGAACCTTGAGGCTATGTGATGACATGCTGCAGCAGAGGGCTGGCACCTTTAGCTGGCTTTAAAAGGAACTTAACACCAACTTTTTAAATATCTGTTTGGTTTGGTATGATGCAGAATAGTCAGGACTTCTCTGTTCAGATTTAAATACTTGGATATCATTGCACTGATTTGCCATCAGCCCATGTGTGTTGTGTGAGTTTTTCTTCATCATCTTAAAATCTAGATTTTTTTCCCCCTGCCTCTTTTCCTTAAAAAAAAAACCAAAAAACCACCTTTAAATGTTGGGGAATGGTTTGGAAATATCTTGGCAAGGAAGGAGGGTATTTAGCCTTGCAAGCCAAATGATTCAGCCTATTTTGAATCATCTGAGTGATGGGAAAAAAGTACTTTCTCTCATAGAACCTTCTTGCATGCCACCACCTTCCCCAAACACCCACACTCCACCTGTTCGGGAGGCACTCGCTGTCCTGCTGCTGCCACTGGAAGGACTAAAATTAGGTAGCATCCCTCTTACTGGAGAGGACTTTTGGTGTACTGTTAATGTACCCTTTTTTAATTTCTTCTCCCAGTCCCTAGGAGTCTCTATAAATTCAGAGCAATTTGTAGAACAAAGTTCTTATCTCCCTTAGTGGCCTGGCTGTGATCCTTTGGATGCAGGCATGCCAGAGGCTCTGCAGAGACTTGGCTGGAACGAAGTGACTGCAGGTTTCTGGGCATCATGGGGGATTCCTGCAGCATTTCAGGTCAGTGCCACGCCTTATGAGTGCACTGATTTGTCTGCATGCTTAGAAGATGCATTTGGATAAGTTTTGTTTTGTTTTAATAAAAGGAGATCCTTTTACTACATTAAGTAAATTAATACAGAAAAAATTACTTAAAAGAATAGCCAGTGTCAATGAGAGGTTTATTGCTTTTGTCTTTCTCTAGGGAAGGTCACAATGTGCTTTTTGGCTCAGACTGCTCCTGTGCTAGGGCCTTGTCTCTTTTGTTCCCTTCATTTGGATGGCACTTGTAGCAGCAAGATCATCTTGAGATTTTAAGTGCTGCCACAATTCCACTACATAATTACTGGATGTTGCTGGGGTACTGCTCTACACTTAAGGATTTCTTCAAAATGTAAATAAATCGTCAGAAAACCAGGGAATTGTTTAGGTTGGAAAAGATCTCTGAGATCACTGAGTTCAACTGATAACCCAGCACTGCTGTGTTCAACCACTAAACCATGTCCATGAATGCCACATCCACATGCCTTTTGAATATTTCTGGCATGGAGATTACACCACTTCCCTGGGCAGCTTCTTCCAATGCCTGACTGCCCTTTCAGTGAAAAAAAATCGTTACTAATATCCACTTGAACATCCTCTGGACCAACTTTAGGCCATTTTTTTTGTTCTGTCTCTTGTTATCCTGGGAGAAGAGGCTGGTCCCACCTCACTACAACCTCCTGAGGAGTTGGAGAGAGCAATAATGTTACCCCTGAGCCTCCTTTTATCCTTACCCTTCAGGTAGGCACCAGAGACTGTTAACTTCCTTGCCCTTTTCAATTCTTCAAATAATAAAAAGATCAAGAGCTGAAGTGCAGATTTACAACAGATTGACTTGGCCAGTTGGGGCTCACAGTCACACACTGGGTATGTTGGAGGTGTTGGGACCAATATTCTGCTGGATGCAGGCGTTCCCTCCCACCAGTACTGAAGACTGTACTGAAGTGGCATCAAAAACAACTGGTGTGAACCTGGCAGTGCTTCCTTCTGGTACCAACTTCATGAAGGGGGAAGTTTGAGGGACTGCAGGTGTCTTTGGAGCTCTGTTCCCCAGTGCTCTGTTAGTGCAGTGTGAGCCCAACCTGTTCTGTGTGAGGAAATGCAATCAGGGGAGGGCTGGGTCAGCAGAAGGATGAACTCTTGCAAAAAAATTCTCAAGTAAATATAACAGGTCCCCTATATAGAATACTAATGACTGTTTTCCTCAGGTCATAATAGGACAAGGATATAAACAATAGACTTTTTTTTTTTTTTAACGGGATCAGGCTTTGTTTCTCAAGGCATAAGGAGGAACAATTACAGGTCTGTATGTACCATGTAGACAGCAACACAGCAGATGTAGGAGGAAGCTTGCATCAAACTGCCAGGAGATCAGCTGTTATGGCCAAAGTTTGATTCTGTGAGCTGCAGGAAGTAAAAAAAAAACAACAAAAAAAACCCAAAAAACCACACACAGAGAAAAAAATAAAAATACAAACAAAACCCTCCCCCAACAAACAAACAAAAAAATCCCTCCTTTTTTTCTGTTGTTCATGTTTTGGACATCTAATTCTGCAGTTGGAAATCTAATAAGCTCTAATGGTGCAGAAACTGCTTCAGTGACATTGTGCAGAAGCCTTGTCTCTCGTGGGCAGTCTTTCTTTGCTAGTGACCTGCTTAATAGTCCAAAATAGAACAGGTCTAAAAACTTCACTTCCTTGTAGGACTTCATTGGCAGACCTCACTGTAGGAGATCCTACTAGCTGTACACTTTACAACTGTTGATGCACCACCTTCTTTTCCAGATGGGAAGAATATGTCTAGACTCTCTTCAGGCTATTTTCTTTCCTTTATTCTTGAGCAGATGTGCTAGATGTCCGTGGTGAGATGAACAGAAAGTCAGTGTGGGTAAAAGGTAGAACAATGAGTGAGGAACAGATCTTTGCCTGATGCAGGTAAGTAAATCTGCAGGACTGATAAGTCTTTTGCACACTTCTCTGAAGAGAAGGATTAGTAAAATTTGAGTATTAGAGGAATCTGCTCATACATTTGCAGAGGCTGTGTGTGGATAAGTCTCAAATAGCTGTTTGTTCTTGGAGTGCTGGTTGGGTGTGGAAAGTTCCCCGTTTTCATTGCCTTCTCTCTCTTCACACCACCATTATTTTGCCTGTGTTCCAATCCCACACGTCCATGATTAAAAGAGGAAATGAGGTGCTCACTCTCAGCAAGCATATAAGGGTAGGATTATTCCTCCTACTTACTGTGTGGAAGACAAATGTGTTGCGGCTGAATCACTCTTTGTGGGCACCATCCCTGAAAAAGTATGGCTCTTCTTTCTGCCAAGAAATGGCAGCAGGGGAGAAAACAGCACCATCCTTTTCTTACCTCTTAACCTTCACTGTAGAAAGTAGATCTGACTTTTTTTTCCTCAGAGCAATTTTAGTTCTTTCAGAGCCTGTGCCGTGGTTGTCAGTGCCTTACATGCAGAGGAGACAGCCAGCTGCTTGCCTTCTGCTTTTGATACCATGTGAATGGCTTTTGAAGAGGCACTAAACATCATTGCAGGAGATGGATTGTACAGAATTTGGGATCTCTCACTCCTGTCCCTCTGGAGCAGAGTGTCAACGAGGTCTTCTGCAGAATTCATCATGCTGCAGGAGCATGTAACTGTGGGGGAAAGCTGCCATGAAGCAATCCCCTTCTTCCATGGTCTCTTAGTTGTGTTTCATGCTAAAAAAAGCAAGCCAGGGAGTTCATTTAAAGACAAAATGCCCAACCCCTCAGCACGTACTTCATAGGCAAAGTCACAGTCTGACACAGCAACATGATCTGCATTGATTCTTCATCACAGTTCTGGACCCTTCTCACCTGGATGGTCATTCAAGTGCCTGTGTCCCTCTCACACTCTATTCCTTAAGCTTTTAGATTGTTGCTTGTTCTTGTTAGTGTGACAGCTACCAGTCTGCTCCTGTTTGAAGCACTTGCTTGGGCAGTGGCACCAGCTGGAATCCTGAGTGCATTTGTTATTTTTCCCAGAAGGCTTGACTTCCAGAAACACTCTTGCATGGGACTGGCCAGGGCTGGGAGAAAATGGGCATCATATTCAATGGCATCTGAATGCTTAGCATAATAGCATTTTTTATTACTCTGTTGTAGTTGTAAAAGCCCCATTTGGCTCTAAGGTTTGCTCATCAGACCATTTCATATTATGTGTGCTTTTCTGTATGGACAAAACATCCCCATCAGAAACAATATGCTGATACTTAATACCCAGCTAATAAAAAAATCAAATGCTTGCTCCAAAACTCAGTGTTTGGTTGATTATAATGTTTGCTATTGTCAGTAGTCTCATAAATCTGATCTCTTTAATGGGATCACTACATATATTTTAGACGGGTCCCTAGACTATATCTGCTTCTAATCACACACAGCAAGAGTTCAGAGCCTGATGCTGAGATCCAGTTTTCTGTAATATACTCACACTTGCCCTCAGCTCAGGGTGAATGTATGGCTGTGAATACTAAATGAGACAAAAATGGTCTGGGATCTTTCTTTTTGGAATAAAATCAATCTGTTGGTTTCAGAATCTATGCTGGCTTCATAAAGCCACAGTGCTTTATTAATTTTTCACACTTTATTTTTGGCTGTATGGATTCTTTCATGTGGAACAAGATTGACAGGAGGGAAAAGATTAACGAGGAATAGACAGAAAGTCACCTCTGTGAATGGAGCTCCCAGAGCAGCAGGAAGGTTGAAGAGTTTAAGTCATAACGATAGCTGAAGCCTAGTGAATCAGCAATAGTACTACACAATCCCAAAACTGCTTTTCATCTAGAGAAGTTGAAACTTGCTAATCATCCAGTTAGAGGAAAAAATGAAGTTTATTAAAATAAAGAGAAGTAAATTTTTTCTTTCTTCTTCCCTCCTCTTCATCTTGTGATTTCACCTGTTCCTGTCTTGTTCCTTGCTTATTATTACTTCCTTGACAAGGGTAAATATTTCCCTGTGTGTTTTGGGTCCTGCTTGATGCCCAAGCCTGCCCTTGACACCTTCATACCCGTGTAGTTCTCTTAGAATAGTTTTCATAATGTTTTAGCCAATTAAAAAACAGTTATTGGAAGGAAGTTGCAGGAGCTGTTCTTTCCTTGCAGATATCTCTCTGGGGCTGTTACCTTCTTTATTGGTCCAGGAGCCAGATTGGCATTGTTGCTACAGCATTTTCTGGAGACAACCTTTTCTATTCCCTCCCAAATGTATGGATTTGTCTCTGTGCGTGGGTAAAGGCAGCAAATTGTATAACAATATGTATTTTATGAGGAGAAGTATGTGCTGGCACCATTTGTTCCTTGGAAATCAGTTGGCAGTAAGTTAGACCTGTATAAATAAGAGGGTTTGGCTCCCACTATGTTTAAACAGGGAACACTGCATCTTCTTTCTTAGAATCTTTTTTGTGAGATTATATTTGATATTTCTTTAACAGTACAATAAATGTAAGCCCACTTAAGAACTAAAGCTCCTATTCTTGTGCCTTTAAAAAAAAAAAAGTTGATTTCAAGAGTTGTGAGGCTCAAAACTGCTCCTTGGCACTGCCCTAGCATGTAACTGGTGTTTTGAACAATTGCTTGGTAAAGTTTTGAGGTGTGTGCACCTGTTCGTACCCTGAGCTTCTCTCTTCAGGTGTTTTAAGGCAAAGGTATGAGAAGTGACTTTATTACCATGTCCCATTAGCATGTCAAAGATATATAGATAACCAGAAGAAAAAAAACATGAGAATCTGAAGAAACATAATTCCAGTTTGAGTCCTGGGTTTGGCATCCTTGTAGTGGATGAGCAGTTAAGGACTTTAATGGGACACCAGAGAGCAAGGCCAGCTCATAGAGAGTAATTAAAGCTCCTCCCAAGTCTGAGTACTACAAGCAGCCCAAAGGGTAATGCCAGGTTCTTGCCCTCTGCATGTAGTTCATGTTTTAAAGAATGAAATCTGTCATACTCCAAGTTTACCAGGAGGAAAAAACCTACAGGCTTTGCTTTATGAAAAAATGGCTTAGGACTTGGTATGTGATTGCTTAAAATAACAGGAGGAGACCTTTCATTCTTTTATTTTTCCCTGTTACTCTATCTACTTGTTTGCTTGTAGGTGTGTGGAAGCCCTTTATATTTACTTCCGTGCTAACAGATTTGAAGAGCCCTATGTCAGCATCACAAAGAAGAGGCAGATGCCCAAGGATGGGTACTCAGAAGAAATTGAGAAGGAAGTGGGACAGGCTGAAGGCAAGCTGTGCACACACAGGTCAGCGTTCAGCAGGGCCTCTGTGATCCAGGCGTTCCTCGGCTCAGCGCCCCAGCTCACGCTCCAGCTCTACATCTGCGTCCTGCAGCAGGAGGTCACAGTTGCCAGAAGTAGGTAGAGTTGTTGTTATGACCTTTTTGCTGTTTGGGTGGGAGGGCAGTCAGTTATAGCTGCCCTGCACAAGAACCAAGCATTTGGCAATGGGTTTCATCTCCCTGATGCTTTCGATGTTGATGTTGCTTTCAAGTTTGGATCATCGTGTTTTAGGCTATGACACCTTCTTTAGCACATTTGGGTTGGTATAAAAACACTGATTTGATAAAGTGACCATTATGGTATGAGAGGGAGAGGGAGCTGGAGGGACCGAGCTGTCTTCATGAAGAAGAAAAAAATTACCTCTGTTCCATTTTGGTTTTTGAGCAAAACTTTCTGGAAAATTCCTTGGGCTACACTGCAGAGCATGTTTTGTCATGCTGCCTTAGGGAAGGTGTACTTTCAGGATTGCAGTTTTAAATATGAACTGAGGACATGAACTATCTTTACTTCTGCCAGTCTCTGATTCTGGAATCAAAAGGCAGGACTCAGTAAGCTGCTCTGCAACTGTGGTCATCTCGTCTCTGGACCCAAGCTGTTAAGCCTTCACCAGGCAGCACTGCACAATGTGGACTTACCAGGATATCTCTCTCTTACTGTGGGACTCTGCATCTTACTTCCATGATGTGCTCTTTATTTTCTGGCTCACTGCTAAATGGAGAACCACCTCCAGCTGGTCATGGGACAAACAGCTTTGCAGTGTAAGAAAGGGCTTTGGCACCTGTGTGAACTTGAAGGTGCATTTCCACTGAAACACTAAATTGCATCTCTAAGACCCTGAGAGGATCTTTAGCAGCTTCACAGCTAGAGAGGATGTGGGCTAAGATGACAAGTTAATAATTGAAATAAAGTAAAATGTAGTAATAATAATAGTAATAATAGAAGTAGTAGTAATGAAGGGGATAGAGAGGGGTGAGAGGGGCAGAAGGAGAGAGAGGGAGAAGAATAAAGCCCAAGAAAGACAAGTGATGCACAAACCATCCCCCAGCACTGATTGGCCCCTGCCAGACAACTAACTCCCCCAGTTCATACACTGAGCATGATGCCAATGGAATGGAATATCCCTCTGGATAGTTTGGATCATCTGTTCTGGCTGTGCTTCTTCACAGCTTTTTGTGTACTTCTTCACTGGCAGAGCATGGGAAACTGAAAAGTCCTTGACTTAAAGCACTGCTGAGCAACAACTAAAACAGTGTGTTATCAACATTATTCTCAAACTGAACCCAAACTCAGCACCGTATCAGTTAC
Organism: Horornis vulcanius; assembly: GCA_013401035.1. Classification (NCBI taxonomy): domain Eukaryota; kingdom Metazoa; phylum Chordata; class Aves; order Passeriformes; family Scotocercidae; genus Horornis; species Horornis vulcanius. Next base: position 19,481 of record VZUA01084835.1, read on the forward strand.
TGGAAAAAAAAATTAACCCTCCCCCAGCCAAAACCAGCATGTCATAGCAATAGTTTCTTGGAAGATGTTACTCCTTTCATTTCCTGAGTTCTTCATATCTAAGATAGGTCCTTCAAATAACCATTGCATTTGTGATGTGGGATTGGGAAAATGTGATTGAATCCTTTGCTGAACGGGGCAACTAGCAAAATCTCCAGTCACTTTGGTGTAGATGGCATTTACTTGAGGAAGGTCACCTTTTTATTGTCTTTCTTTTATTACACATTTTGACCTTACTGGTCATGATTTCCAAAGAGAAATCCTGTGTTCCAGATGACCAGAGAATTGCATATTTAATAATCATTTGTAATGCTCTGTTGCTTCTAGCTTTTTCAGTCACTGCTAAGTTGTAATCACAAACTGATAAATGACATTCCTTGAGTGAAATGACCAGAGATAGCCTGGCTCACCAGAGATTTTGGTGAACCCACTTGCAAATGCAGCAGTTATTTCATGCTTCTCAGGAGCATCTCCATACAGATGCAACTGTACAATACAGAAATGCAGAAAAAAAAAAAAGTGTTAGGAATGGTGTCAATGTCTGTTAGAGCTCATTCATCAGAAAAACAAGAGGCTTAACCATATTCTTGTTATATGTATCATAGCTGCTGAATACTGAAAGCAGCCAGCCCAGTTCTTATTCCATACTTCAAATGTCTTCAGCTTCCCTGTTCTTTTAAACTTGAACCCTCCAAATTTCAGGCTCTCTTTCCATTTGTATCTTATAATTATCAATGTCTTGTATTTTGATTTCCACATGTTTTGTCTTGTCTCCTCATCAGTCTGTTATTTTTCTTGATTCCTATATACCCTGTCATTCTGTGTAAATTCCGCTTGTTGAGGGGTAATGAAGTTGGTATCACGAAGAACCTGAAGCTGCTTACCATCATGCTGGGGGTGTGGCTTGTCCCTTTCAAATCTGTTTGAAACTCCTTATTGCTTCCAGTGCTGGCTTGAACACTTCTGAAAAGAGCATGCATCCTTGCCTAGCCCTTTGTCAGCCAGAGCCATGCTGCATATGCCTTGTGTATTTCATGGCGTTCATTAATTTCTCTGGGTATTTTCTTCTGGATTATTGGAGTCTTGCCAGTGTCTGGCATTCTTCAAAAAATGCCATTTCACAGTCTACCAAGAAGGTAAGATCAAGACAACCAAAGGGCTGCAAAAGCAGAACCAACTCTTGGGTTAGTGATGAGTGACATAAAACTTTGGTGGCTGTTTATCATGAAAAGTGTAAAATGTCTTGGATGTAATACAGCATTGGAAATCCACATGTATTAGCCTAATCTGAGTCCTAATTCTAGTTTGTATACATAAATATAGGTAAACCAGTACCTCCCTAGATGACTGTGAGTGTCCACCTCTGATTTGTAAGAAAAAGACAGCCTTTTGGGAGGAGGAAGGAAGGAGAGAAATGCCACTTTTATAAGGACTGTTAGAGGACTTGGAATTGTTCCAGGGGAAAATACTTTGCCTTTTAAATTTACATTTCTTTGCCTGCTCAGGATGAGTAAAAGCAACAGTGTCACCCTGTCATGCTTCCCTTTGTGACTGCTTCAAACCATCTTTCTCATAGAGTTAAAATTATGTTTGAACTGAAGGTTGGTGACAATAATGAGCTTTTAGGAAAGGAGTAGGGCTGGACTAGTGTATTAAACCAGAGTCAGCATGACCTATTTTCTATCCATGGAGAAATGCTTCTTTTGAAAGCTTGAGTTTATAAGATAGGTTTGATATTAATATAGATTCCCTGAAGTGAAATTGGGGAATAAAATCAATGTTTCAGCTTGTCAAAGCAGAAAGCAAGCAGAGTTCCAGCATAGCAGCACTCAGTCCCTGGTGGGTACATCTTTATGATCCTTTAACTCTGAGAATAGTCTTTTGCTTCATTAGCTGCTGGTATTTATGTTCTTTCACATCTCAAAACTACAGGAAAGATTTTGTAAAAAGCCGTAGGGCATCAAGCAATATTCTTGACTGAACTCATCTGCTCTTCTGCTTTCAGCTGATGTTTTTCTAAGACATAACATTAAAAATGCTCATGTAACATTTTTTGCACATAGGTTTATTGCCATGTGCTTATTTTAAGTAATTATTGGAGGCATTATTCAGTGCTGTAAGAAAGTTGTTTAAAAGCTACTGACTACCTACTGACAATTTCAACATAAACATTTTCAGAGAATATATGCACCACCAAACTGGCATGTACAAAATCACCATATAAAATGATAAATGCTTTTCACCTTACTGAGTGCCTTGGAAAATTAGATATAATGACTTAATTATTTTCCAGAGTAATTCAGAGGGGTTTGTAGATCATAAAGGAAAAGAGACTAGCTGAAATGATAGACAAAATTGTCTTAGAAAGTTGTTAGAGAACTTAAAATACACTTGTTTCTTCCAAAGGATTGCTTAGGAGTTAATGACTTATAATTAGGAAAAAAGCACAAATCCTGATAATTTTGGCCATATAGCTATAGCAAAACAAGAATCCAGTTTATTTGTAGGATATTGGCACACAAACTAATTCTGAAGGCTATAGAAAACACTGGTTGCTAACCAGTGCAGATGTAATTGACATAATTAAGAATTCCCAACTCTAATTATTTTATCTGATGCAATATCAGCTATTCAGCATGTTGGTAAAAATTGTGAATAAATATTTATATAATTGCGTATGCAAATACTAAAAAACCTGTGGACAGTTAGCTCTTTATTTATTCTTTGTTTCCAATATTCATGTACATTTGTATCTTAATATGGCAAGATAGGATGCCCTCCTGCAGTGCCAAGTAACATATGGTCTCTGCCTTCACTTTCTGCAGAATTTAATTGTGGAAGATTCTTTTCAGGGGTTCTGGGTAGGTGGAAGGTACAGAAAATTGATCTGAATTTAAAGACATTTTTAATAGGAGTGGTTTTTTTAATGCATGATACAGATGGGTGTATAAAGAAAATTGATGTATAGGAAGACAGTGCAGGCAGGTGATCTCTCTACACAGTCAGAGACAATGTGGACAGTGCTGGGTTTAAATTTCTTCAGCTTTCAGTTTTGAGCTGTATCACATACCTTTTTTGTGATTTGCTTCAACACAGAACTTCACAAGCACCAGGTTACCTGCATGTCCAAGTTACTCCAAAGTTTCAGCTTGTATTTTGCAGTTTCTAATCTGTATGGAAAGGGAGTAGCACCCATGCCTTGTGGACTACTGCAGGAGTTTGAGAGCAAGCTGGATACTCTTATGAGTGAGCTGTGACAGCCTGTGTATGAACAGCCCTTGGCAGAGGGAGGAGGGAGAGACACTTATGACTAAGTGCTGTCTTTTTCTTGCTAGCTACTTGAATAAGTATCAAAGGGGGACCAAAATATGAGGTAGGATTAGAGTAATGTGCTGGGTTTGACTGGGGTAGAGTTAACTTCCTTCACACAGGTATAGGCTGGGAATGGCTCCTGTGGCATTCCACCCTGCTGGGAATCCCCAGGAGTGCGGTGATGATGACTGCACCTGCTCTCCCCTGATGCAATGTCTGCTGCTAAGCTGAAGGTCCTGATCTGTCTTTTCTCTTTGTAGGTATTTTTATGGTGCTTTCTCTGCTGTCGATTGTTTACGGCGCCTTACGCTGCAACATCCTGGCGATAAAGATAAAGTACGACGATTACGATGTCCGTGTGAAGCCTGCTGCCTACCTCTGCATATTCATGTGGAGGAGCTTTGAGATCGCCACGCGGGTCACGGTGTTGGTGCTTTTCGGCTCAGTCCTTCGAATCTGGGTTTTCCTCATCGTGCTACTGAATTTCTTAGGTTTCTTCTTCTACCCATGGATTCTCTTCTGGCTCAGCAAGTCGCCGTTTCCTGAGAACATAGAGAAGGAATTGAGCAGGGTGGGCACTACCATCGTCCTGTGCCTTCTCACGTTCCTGTACGCTGGCATTAACATGTTCTGCTGGTCGGCAGCGCAGGTGGAGCTCAGTGACCCTGACTTGATTAGCAAATCCCAGAACTGGTACCAGATGACCGTGTACTACATCGTGCGGCTGATGGAGAACGCCTTCCTGCTGCTGATGTGGTACATTTATAGAACAGACTTCTACCTGTATGTCTGCGCCCCAATGTTGTTCCTGCAGCTCCTAATAGGTTACTGCATGGGCATCTTCTTCATGTTGGTGTTCTACCAGTTCTGTCACCCGTGCAAAAAGCTTTTCTCCTCCAGCATTACCGAAGCTTTGCTGTCCTGTTTCAAGATCCTCTACTTTATTTGCCAGCATCAAAAATCCACTCTACTGAAAGGCAAGGTGGCGATGAAGTCTCCTGAAAATACTGATGAAGCACGGGGCAGTAGCAAGACAATAGATTCTCAAAACAGGAGTACTCATCAAAGTGTTTCTTCCAATGCCTAGTACAACTGGAAGCAAATAGGTGCCTTTGGAAGGTGGCAGATCACCTGCTGGGAACATTGTGTATCTTAGACATTGTGTCTTGTGGGTAGGATTTCTTTCTTGCAGGTGTAGCACTGCATGATGGCTGATATGCCTGTTTTTGTGGAGAACAGTGTATGAGTATTTGTGTCTGTGTGTGTTTGTGTACAGAGAGCAATCGTTGTTTGTAGATTTCTATTTCAGAGCTTTTTTGCACATAGGTTTATTGTCACATGCTTATTTTAAGTCATTATCAGAGACATCATTCAGAAACTGTCCTGATGCTCATCTTACTCAGGAAGTCTGAGGATGGAAGGCAATGAATTTTATTTCAGATAGGATGTCCCATGGCATGCCACCGTAGCATGGAAACAGAGCTGAGACCTGGACTATGTATGGACTGTAGCTGTGGTCTGCTTTGATCAAATTGTAGTCTATTTTACACTCTAATCAGTGTAATAAGATAATACTTCTCTCAGTGGTAGAAGAATTGGACTTGCACAATGCACTGTGGTCTGGGTTGCCATGAAACAGCCAATTAGCCAGCACTGACATGGAAATGTGACTGTTACTGAGGATGGATGGAGGGGTTATTGGCTTTGCACTGTTTCACCCTTCACGTTTACTTCTTGTTAGTAAGGGAATTAAATTCAACACATTAATTGTGATGTTCTGGAATAGCTAATTTTTCTTTCATTATCGTTTCTTTAATACTTTGTGATGTTCTGGTGTGAGGGTGGTGTTCACTTTATGTAAATATCTAGAGGCTGGGCAGACAGTGTGTACCAGTCCCGTAGGTGCTCTCCAGTGCACACCTCCGGGGAGTGACTCACCCCATCTCAAAATGTAGGTGACACGAATCACTCTCTGGAGACCTGTTACTCAGTGTTAACCAGATGCCTTCATGCCTTCACAGTTCTGGCTATCCATCTTCCTTTTAGATGGCTGAAGTTAGAGAGATGAGCACTATCCTGATTGTCAGGTAGTGCATCAAGTAGGCAGCTCATTGACTTTTTGTACTGGGGTAGAATACTCTGATTTCTTCTTTTTGAGCTGTGATTTGTTATGATTAATTTAATATCATTAATTCAAAACCTCTGACTTCTTTACCTCAGAAGTATCACAACCCTGAAGTCTGAAAGAGAAAATGGAAGTCATTGACTTTTTCTTCTCAGCAATACATCAACACAAATAAAAGTGTTTCAGTATTTTTGCAAGTTTCTGGGAAAGCTTTAGCAGATGAACACCCAAGAATTTAGTGAAAATACACAAACCCATATGTATTTTCACAAATTAAGTGAAAGCTTTTTGCACTTTGTTTGCTTAGCACCTTCCTAACATTTCTTTTGAGTGTTACACATTATGGCTGCTCATGGAAACAAATGATGACCCAAAGTATCTCCCAGTGTCTGAAGTTTAGCCTCCATTCTGTCATCATGCAGGATGTGAAGCTCTTAATAGGGATGACATCATCATAATTGTTTTAGAAGTGTCTCAAACTCAGGTCTGGAGTCATTTATAATGAAATATGTTACCTGCAGTGCTGCAAAGACATAACCTGCTTTTATTTTTTCTTTACTACAGTGTAAATGAATGTCTTCATATTTCAGTTTTATGACAGAGTTATGTTTCCATTGTGCTTAATATGTGTCTGTGTATGGTATGTATATATAGATGTCATTAAATTATTGGTGGGTGGCAATGGGATTTTTGGCCTGATTTTGCCATGGGAATACCTCACATCTGGGAAAGACACCAAACACCTCCATTCTAATTTCTCTGAGGAGAATAGAACAGTGAAGTGACTCCTTGAAGACACGACTGTATTTCTCTGTACCTTTGTAGGTAAAAGTACAGTATAGCATTTTTCTGTACTTTTCTAGATAGAAGACTATTGCTTTTTCTTTTCCAGTAAAGGAGCAAGGGAGAATGTAACCCTTTCTTCCAGACCTGTGGAGTTCAGCCCACAGGCTCAAATTTTTGGGTGTTCTTAGCCAAAACTGAGTATGTCTTTATAGCTGGACATTCATCAATATCAGTAATCAGGGGATTACAGTGGCTGCCTATTTACAGATGTACACAGGTCTGAAATGTTAGTCTTTGGGGGAAAATTTAAAAAGTCACTTCATATGTAGAAGTAGTTCATATCTAAAGAGAGGGCAGCAGAAAACAGACTTTGGACACTGTCCGTGGTGGTGCAGTTGTGATTGTGCCATTTGGAAACACTGAAACACAAACTTCAGCCAGGCTGGTGCTACAGTGATATGTTGAAGTCAAATATAGGAGAGTTATAGAGCCAGGAGCTCAGAAAGAATACACAGAGAGTATCAGTAAACCTCACAGACTATTGTATATGCATATTTAGACAATGTGCCATATTACTTCTTTTTTTTATACCAGTCTCCTGAAGTGCATGCTTAGGGAGCTGAATATTTAAATCACTGTTATAAGAGGGGGAAAAAAATTATATGGGTTCTATTACTGTCCAATGGTTTTGCCTTGGTTGTGAAGAATAACCAAATACAGTTCAAACACTCCACCAGCACGAGGGGCTGTTGCCTGTGCAGTGCCTGGTGTCACCGTGGCCCGGGTGGAGCCCAGCCGGCTGCGCGGCTGCTCTGAGGGGTTTGTCCAGCCGTGCTGCCCCCGCTGGTAGAGAGGGGTGGCTGGAGTCACAGACACAACGATACTGTGTTAGAACAGGGTTTTAAGGGAGCAGCTGATTTTTCTGAAGTGTGCTGTGAAGCTGGGAGAGGCAGTTATTTTAATGACAGTCTGGAAGGTTTTGTTATCAGTACACCCAATGGCTGCGTGGAGAGGACAGTGTGAGTTCAAAGTCTGTCTGTGTATGAATGAGTGATCTGCTGCAAGTCCACTGTGCTTTTACCCTCCTCTATGAATGCCAGAGGGGCCTGTGTGTTCCACGGAAGGTTTTAGGGCTACTGCTGAAAACTGTACTCCTTTGAGTAGTCTTGAGTCACACAGAGGATGGCTCAGCGAGGGTTTTTTGTGTGTATAAGAGTATGCAAGATCTTACCCATGGTTTTTCTTTTATACTTGTAAAACAACACAAATTAAAACGTTAAAACTATCCCTCAAGTTGTGTTGGTGTCAGTTCTTAGTGTGCTGCTTTCAAGAAATCCAAAGTAAAGGTAACAGCACACTGTCATCTGTCATCATGCAGCAGCAGAAATGTTTTCAAGAAGACCTGACAGAATTAATCTGTGATTGATTTAGGAGCTCTTTACCCCCACACTTCCATTGCTGTTCAGCAGAACATTTTGTAAAAGGGGGGCAGTCAGTTTAAGAGACCAGTGTTGTATGTTACAAGATTAATATGGACTATTCATTGTCAGTGTGAGAGTATTTATTGGTTTACATTGAGAATTGAGAGGAAATCATTACCTTATAAAGAATATTTTAACTTCTTTTCTGCACATTTGTTTTACATTCATCTGGATTTACCACATACTTATATCTGAACCTGGGAGTATGCAGCAAAATCAGTGCTGAGGACTCTTCTGGAGAGATAGGAATGCACAAAAAACTTTGCAACACATGTAAGTGTTTGTAAATTTAAATAGATAAAATAGACACATATTTTAAATATGGGTGTAAATAGATACACTGCAACAAGTTGTAATGTGTGCACACTGCTTACATGGGCATTGAGAAAAGATTTTAAATGTCGTGGTGGTGATTGATACTACTGTGTGCCTGTAAGAGCTGCACTCCTTACGTCATAGGATTGGTGGATACCTGGGACTACTAAACTGTACTTCTAATTTAAATATTTTTCTTTTTCATTTACAAGCAGTTCCTTTATTTTTTCACCATAGCAGCTGATAATATATAGCTTAAAACAGATAGAACCATTTTCATAAAACAATAAACCATTTTCTACCACTTTTTACCTATTTGAAGGCCTTATATAGCAAGGAAAACAGAAGCCTGAGCTCAGATGTTTGCAAGCTAGACATCATAGTAGTTAAAATCTTGTATTTTAAAATGAAGTTGTGGTGAGTGCCTCAACTCACTTGGGAATCATCACAGAAACATGAACATACAGTAATATGGCAGAGATGGTAAGTTTGATTTATCAGAGATAGAAGACTTGAAAAGCAAAATGTATTAAGGATTATGGGATTTCCTTCTGACAAAGAAAAAAAATCTATAATAAAACTGTTAAGTCTTGGATTCACCCCAAAATTAGACTAAGAATGAAAGGTGTTTCAAAATTAGAATATGAAAGCTTACTGAATCTCTGCCTTGAATGAACAACTCTATATCCTGGAAAAAAATAGGAGAGTTTTAGCTCCTTTTTTTTTTTTTTTTTTTTTGATTACATGCATTTCCAAGGACAACCTCTTGCCACTGAAATAAAGTTTTACAGAAATGATGAATGTCTGTATTTAGGTATGAAAATTTTGCCTTTCAGGTGGGAAATTCAGATGTGAATGCATCTGTGTGTAAAGGCTTCTAGTCACAGACTAGCATTAATGGGAAAACACACCTAAGCAGAGGATGGATGCTAATTTGTTGGATGTTGCTTACTGAGATCCTTCTGGAATCACATCACAGTTGTAACTTCTTGGTCCTGAAGGTGAAACCTGATTGAAACAGCCTGTCTTAAATAGAATATGTGCCTTCATGTTCATAATTGCTGAAATTCCTGTTTTGACAGAGCACACAAAATGACAGCAGATAAATGTTAGATATTTTAACTTGTAAAATGTCTCTCATCAGCTACTTGTTTCATCTGATTAATGTGTCCTGTCAGTACAGAGCTTTAATCAGCCCCAGACCCTTTCTGGAAAATGATCAGGAGCAGATTTAGATGGAGAGCAATGCCAGAGGTAGTCAAGGTGAAGATTAATTCACATCTGCCATCTAGAGTGAGAAGTGAATGCCAAAAACAATAGCACAGCACCTTACTGAAGAGGTGCCAGCATTGCATTTTATTGTGTTTATGCATGGATTTGAAGTTCTTGTAAATGGATTAAGTTGTGTGCTGGACTTGACTGCCAACAGAAGAGAAGTGCTTGTGCTTGCTTCAGTTCTGCCATCACTGGCCCTCACAGCACCAGTTACGTTCTTCAGAATGTGTGTCCTGCTACTGCTCCTCCCTCTCTGCTGCCTCATGGGGGTCATTTGAAATAGAAATCAAGAAACAAGACACTGTGTAATGCTCAGCCAGATTTTTCAGTTGGGCTGCTCTTTTGGAGCCAAAGATTCCTGGCAATGAAAAGAGCTGAACTCATGGAATGCATCAATACTTCATTGCCATTTTAAATATTTTAATTATGGTGGGCAGTGCAGTAACTCAAAAGCATCCAGGTATCATTTAAAAAAAAATTGAGAGGAAATGGCATTTTCTAAAAGAAGTAGTTTCAACTGTGGAGCTACAAGGTAAGTAAGAGAGTCCTACAAAAGCTCAATAATTAGGTGTTTAAACTTTTTTCATCCTATTTATTGTGGTCTTCCTTGCCCTTCTTACTTTTTGAGCAGCAAGAAGAAAAAAAAACCAAAAAGGAGCAAGAGAAATATTTTCTGAAAAAAAAAAAAAAAAGTCACTGCAAACCTATGGNGCCCTTCTGACTTTTTGAGCAGCAAGAAAAACAAAAAAAACAAAAAGGAGCAAGAGAAATATTTTCGGAAAAAAAAAAAAGTCACTCCAAACCTATGGAAATGTGTGTGGCAACTCACAAACTTGTTGCATTGAGGGTAAGCCTGGACTCCTGCACTGATGCTCTTGGAGAGGCATAGTGAAAACCCCAGAAAGGAATCCAGGTACAATCCTCACAGGTGAGGCAGAAACTGTAAAGGTCATCCTGATCTAGGACATAGCATCATGTTAAAAAACATCATTATCTATCTTTTTCATTTGGCTATTTTAATACCAGCAGTCTTAATTGTATGTAATACTATATGTATATATGTAATACATATAAATATAGAAAGAAGTAATTTTATGTGTATTTTATGTATGATATGTATTGTAGTACATACATTAGTCTGATTCTGCATCTGAGCCCAAACAGGCAATTTCAATGCTAATGGTCAGAACAGAAATGTTACCACTGACATTTTTTGTGCAGTTTGCTTACACAATTCCACCTTCCTTATGCATGGGAAGAAAAACAATGGACCATGCAATATGTCAGGAAGGTTTTTTAAACCACGTAGTAGCTGGATGGTTCCTGCTTTGATTTGGTTTTCTTCGTCAGCTGACAAGATGTGATGTGCTGAAAAAACCTGTCTGCTCTTTACAGAAAGATAAAAGATAATTGATTGGAGAAACCTGGGACACTGCCTGTGCAAAGCCTTGTTCATTTTGATCTGGCTGTGTGGAGCAGAAATGAACAAGTTTCCTCAGATTCAGAGGAAAGGGAAAGGGAAAACTGCAGGAGACAGGTTATCAGGTGGGAACAGGCAAGGAATGTAATAAGGGAAAAATTACTTTTGCCTAGCCATGAAATATGGGCCTTAGCAGGGATGTTGGTGTTGTGCCACGAGGATTGATGGTAAGGCAAATTCAGGGAAGGCTGCAGAGTGCTGTAGCATGAACTCATCAGACAACTCAAATGCCAGTAACAGCTGACTCTTCACCATAATTTACCATTAGCCCAAAATGCAGTGAAAGCCCCCAAGGGCACCAAGCAGGAATCCATTAGCCATTAACTATCAATCACTTGCCCTATAGTGTCCTTTAGCAGTCAAGGGCTTATGTGTTTAAGCTGCTATCTTAATAGTCCATACATCACTGTTCTTCCCAGGGCACAACAGCAAGTGAGCAGTTGTCTCTTCAAGCAAGAAAAGAAAAAATCACTAGGGAAAGGGAAGTTTTACTAGTGAGAGATCTAAAATTAAAAACAACAAACTGTTTGTAGTCTTAAGTGTATCAATCATTCAAAAGAAGTTCTAGTGTAATAGAAAATTAAATGCAATTTTACCATGTGTAGGAGTGTATTTGTGTGGGGTGAAAAAATACACAGGATTGGAGTACAATTTGGCAGACTCTCCCTGCCAGGTAGCAGAAGTCTCAGTGAGATGACATTGTGTCCTTTAATGCAAAAGAAAGTGCCATAAGTCACTGTAATTAGCAGTCAAGAGCTCTGATTTTGATCAAGATGGACACAGCTCCTTGAGCTTTGGCAGAAAACTGTGTGAGAGGATCTCTAAAAAGAAATTAGGTACCTCCAGCCTATTGCTGCTCCCATGAAAGCCTGAGCAGTGAAAATAGCAGAATATGATTAAACCATCAAAACTTAAGAAGTCATAAATACAAGAAAGCAAATGAATAAATAATATTGTTGAAATTGTAGTCCCTAATCTAACCCACTTGTTGAAATTTTGTTTTTCATAGTGATTTCTCTGTAGTGCGAAAAATAGGTGCCAGGAGGGAGGGCATTGTGTGTGTGCATGAACTGCTGTAAACAGTCTTGCAACAGGAAGCTTTAATAACTACTCATCCCTTGGTAATTTAACCTGAAGAAATTAATCCCAGTTCAAAGCCCAAATTATGTGACACTTGTGTCTTCATTGAGTTTCTCAAAGAGATGGATGGATGGATGGATGCTTCCAATCTTCTCTTGAGTGTAACTGAAGCCAGATAGAGGTTGGTGAGAATCTCAGGCAAGTGTCCAAGTTATCAGGGAAAATCCAGAAGTAAAAACTCTTTATCAAGACAAATAAGTGAAGGGAAACATATAAATCCAGCGATTGTGTGGCTGGAGCAGTGTAATTCTATAATAAGAGGCAATTTAGCTATGATTTAGCACCATACAGGCTTCATGCTGAATCTTGGCACAGGGGTGAACTCTCTTTTAGTAATCTAGCTGAAGGATAATTTTAAAGCAAAAGCTCCTTCCTTGGTGCCATAATTTATTGTATCATGTTATTTTGATTAGACATGTCCATTAAACATGACATTATTCCTCAGTGTTTTCTCTACTGATGTTACTGAAAATGAACATAAAACCAAGGCTGTGTCTGTCAGGTATCTTGTTGTGGACTGTCATGTGCTGGCAGAGCTGGGTCACCCCCACACCTCCACACTGAGGACTGGGAGGGAGAAAAATCAGCAAAAGAATTATCACAGCACTCCTTTGTGTTTCACAAGACAAAACTGCAGCATTGTAAAGACCGGTAATGTTACCCTGTGTTGCAGGGTTTGGGCACTGAGGTGTTCACACCTGGGGGCTGTTCCTGGGTGTGAAGGGAGGATGCTGGAATACTCCTGTGGATGTGAAGTTATACTGATACCATGGGCATGAGCTACCACAGCACAGACCTAGCAGACTGGGAGGCACCTCCTTTATTTCTGGTTGTGGAATGGGGATGCAAAGGTGTGTCAGGAGTAATACAGCTTCAGCTGATCCTATTAGGAGGAACAGAACTGAGCTAATGATCTCTGGATGTCCTTCCCCAGACTATGCTGGGTTCTGCTTATTAGAAAGGGGTTTTGACAGCCCAGCGCTGAAAGAGAGAGGGAAAAGCAGGAAAGCGGTTTTGAGGAGGGATGCAGCAGGAAAGGAGACACGAGGGCAGGTCCCTGGGAGGGAAGGTCCGGGATGGACTGAGCAGGATTCCAGCTCCTTCCCCCGTGAGCGGTGCGGGGCCGGCGCTGCCAGCGGGTGGCACCGCGGGGCTGCTGAACCAGCGACCCGGGCGAGACGGGCACACGAGAGACTGCCCTCCGTCTGCTCACATCTTCCGAGAGGTTTTCTTGAGCGGGAAATCGCTGGAGTCCCTCTTTCCAGGCAGAGACAAGTTACCCTGGGCTGTCACCAGCACGTGTAAACGAAATGGTAACCTGCAGCCCTGGGAAGTCTTGCAAATAGATTATGGTTGTGTTCCAGAGGCCCATTAGCAGATGATAAAGCTGGTACCTTGCCCAAAGGATGCCATCTTGGCTACCTTTCCCTCAGTCCTATGCTATAGCAGGTTAATTTTACCTCTGTCTTTATATGTGGGATGTTGTGCTGTCCCAGCTTTAGTCCAGCTCTTCCTGGAAGCTACTGACTGCTTAATGAAATGAAATTCCTGTCTGTACCATGTTGCTGGTGGTGTTTCTTCCTTCAAATAACACAGCAGCATCAGCCATTCTGGCCCATTTTGTGGTGGTGCTGCTTAACTTCAAGCCAAGGCTTCAAGCCAAGAGTGGTGTGGCAAACAGCATCTGGATCAGACGTGGATTTTTTTTAATACAGCACATGGGTCTCTCATGACGACTGCAAAAGACAGTATGAGGAAGTACTGGAGTAGGGAATTGCATTGAGAGTTATAGTGTAAAGCAAGGACCTAGAAGGATCTGCCAGTCCTTATTGGAGTCTCATTGACATGTTTTTCCCTGGCTCATATCTATCCCCTTTTCTGCTCTCTCAGTTTGGAATCATTTATTTTGTAAAAAAGAAAACAGAAAGAGCAGAAGCTTCAGACAATGTCATTCCCTGGAGTGAAGTCAAGCACACAGAGTGACAGCCTCAGGCTGTGTGTAAAAAGTCTTTCAGGGAAGACAGCTTGACAAGTCTCTTGTTTGCTTCTTCCTCTTTGGTGTAGAATCAAGGGACAGTTGGTAAACAGTGATTGCACAGCATTCAAAATAAAGACTTCAGGCTACAAAATAAAAAAAAAGGTTAATCAAGGTCTCTACTTGGCTTTCCCCCTGCTGCATGAGAAGGAGGAGCTGGATCTTTCACTCTGTCCTTCACATCACTCTCTCTTTTGGGGTTTTTACTTGCAGAATCTTTCATTGTCCCTTTTAAGGACACATGTGAAACCCCTAGGTCTGTGGAAAACACCTGGCATTAAATTTGTGCATCTATACACAGACCATTATTGTGCAGAGCAGGAGAGAAGCTAAATTAATTCCTAAGCAATGAGGTAAAATTACTGCAAGGAAAGGAAGAACCCTAAGACATGAATACTTTTGCAATACAGTTGTGCTGCAAAAGGATCAGTGTTCACTGAACTTTTCAGCTCAAAGAAAGATGAAAAATGCTCTGTGTAATCAAGTAGCTTGAAAAAAAAAATTATAAACAAAGTGAGATAGAGTTTAATTTTTTCCATACTTCAGTTTTACACTCCTACATATTTAATACACAGCTGACAACATTGTTTTTTTCTTGTACAGGATGCATTTACCAAATTAGTACAAAGTATAAAACCTTCAGGTTTTTGTAATAGCAAAAATGTTTCATTCATTTAGAAGGTGAAACAAACAGAATTAAATCAGGGGTGCTGTGTGGGTGGTTTTGGTACCATTTCTACTCAACTTTGTCTCTTGCAGCAGCAGGTGAAGTTTGCTGTGCTTGTCATGTCACTTCTGGAGTTAACAAAAAACTCACAAGCATCAGGGAGCACCGGAATTCACCTGCTGTGGAAGGCCCAGCACCTCTGCCCCTTCTCTTGAGTTCAGGCAGTGAGATCAGCAAATGCATTTGGTAATTGCTAGGCCAAGGGCAGCTGAAATAGACTCTGTTTCACGGTCTGTGTTCAGGCTGTCAGAAGGACCTCAGACTTTGCCACTGTTGTGACTGATCCAAAATCAACCTTTTCTGGGTTTGTAGCCTGCCAGAAACCTCCTGAGCCAATAAATCCATGTTTCAGGGGTTATGGTGTCTGAGGAGCTTCCAAGTAAAGCTGCTGAAGCTCAGAGCATCCTGGATACCTGCACTGGCTCACCCCAGAGAAGGCACAAGTAACTTACATTGAGCTAGGGGGAAGAAAAATGCAATGAGAACTCTGCCATTCCTGGTCAGGGAGAGAAGGCTTGTCTTCTCTGCAAGAATGGACATCCACAAATCAGAACCAGCCCCCTCCTTTCCTTCCCTAGCCACTCCAAATGTTTAACTTCCAAAGGGTACCTCCATAAACAAAAATATGGACACCAGACCCTCTGATGACATCCAGCACCCCTGGAAGTGTTACTCCATCCCTGAAAGCATCCAAGGTCTGGTCAGCTGGGGCCCTGAGCAACTTGAGTTAGTGGGTGGCCTCCCTGCCCATGGCAGGGGGGTGGAAGTGCATGATCTTTAAAGTTCATTCCAACCCAACCATTCTATCATTCTGTAATTCTGTGATACATTTGGGATGGCCATCAAAGGGCATTCTGCAAGACTCAAAACCATGAAAAAAAAAGCCTGTCCAAAGACATATGTCCTCAGTTTTGGCCAGAACAGAGAGGAATTTTGGAAGGAATTTAGCCAGGTTTGAAAGTACCCGACAAAAAGGAATGTTAGATTACCCTTTGAAGTTTCTGCAGACATTGAATTACTGCAAGAGAAATAGTACTAGGGATTATTTATCAGCAAAGATCAACGTGAACTACATCTCAGTCCTGAGGTGATTAAAAAGAGACAGGTCTGGGGAGAGGTAACTCTTCTGAGCTTTCTACATTACACTTCATCATCAAAAGTTATATAAAGTGGCAATATATTTTTTTAGCAAAAAACCTGACCAGTTGTATAACTTATTTTATCCTTTGTATCACAATGAAAAAGTCTGTTTCAACAGTTTATATGTATTTGAGTTATGAAACATTATATGTAAGAATGGTAGAAACATATTTGAAACAGAACTGGGGTCATCATTAAATGGTTAACTTACTGCCCAAATGAATGAGAAAGGAAATGGGGTGCTGCAACCTTTTGCTCTCACTTCCTCATGAGAGAAGACGTAGAGTCTGTCCCAGAGAGAGAGGGGCTGTTGTGCACACACATCTCAGGCAGCCATGGGGAACTGGGTGGAGAATGAAGGACTGTCCATCTTCGTCGTTGTAAGTACAATTTTTACTGTGATTTGTGTCTAGCGAAAAGTTCTATAGAAAGCTGTGCCAAGCAGTTCTCACTGTGCCTGTGAAAGATGCACCTGATTATGCTGAAACTGGGGCAGCAAATGCAGGGAAATGCTTCAAGGGAATAAATTTTAAGGAGCTCTCTGGTATTTCAGTTGCTGTAGGCTTCATTGTTAACTGAGAAATGATCATGTATTAACTTTGCTTTGTTAGAAATACTTTAGTTAAGCAAAACAAATAACTTTAAAATTCAACTATGTGCACTTCAACAGAGAAAGTAATTAAAACAATCGTCCTTTCTTGCACTTTTATGAACAGAACTGGGTGTAAATGAAAATACAGTGTCTTGGTGGTATAAAATATTTATTGATGTCAGATACAATAATTTAGAGCAGCGATTCATGAATCCTTCATCAAGACAACTAGTATTTGAATTGAATTTGTTTACGGTTTGCATAGAGGGGCTGTGAAAGTAGGTTAAATTCTGAGCAAAATTTAAAAGCATGGAAAATCCTAGTTGCATTTACAAGTGCTAAAGAGTAAGCAGGGCAGTCCTCCTTGGAGAAAACTAAGTTTATATTCTAGAGTTTTCTTTTTTACTTCACACTGTGATACAAGGGCTAAAAGTATACCTCTATACATATATTATGTACCTATACATTCATGTATTAAAAACATATACAAAATCAAAATGTAAGAGCAGTTCAGGCATCCATTCAGGTACCTTGTGGCTACCTGTTGTTAGTAGAGGTAAATAGTGAGAGGAAGAAAAGGAGGCATAGAATTTGCATATTTGTGGTGACTGAAATGTGAGCATCTTTATCCCAGGAAGCCTTTCTGCTTTATGAGCAATCAGTACTTGTGTATGACCTTGTAATTTAGGAACATATTCCCATAACTGTGTCACTTCAGTGCTTTGAAAAGGAGTGACTGTGTTTGCTGTCACCTTCAGTGACTTGAGGAAGTTGAAACTGCCAAGAGGTGAATTCTTTTCTTTTTTTTCTTTTCCCACCAGAACTGAAATGTTAAAAGAATTAAGTAAGAGGCCTTTATTTTGCTCAAATAAGGAATTTGGTTTCTGAACCTCAAAGCTATAACAAGGTCAGGGTAATAGGGAAGGAAACTATCACTGGAAACCTTACTTAAGTGTTCTGCTTTGGCTTCTACATCTTTACTGCAAACTGAGCAGGCACGAGGTTGTCCAGTGCTTGACAGAAGCAGGACAGGTACAATTCCTACTGATGTACCTCAACAAAACAGAAACATGCTGCCAGAGTGTGCCACTGTCACTTTTAATACATATCCTAAGAACTTAATCCGGAGATGAGCTTGGTGTTTTAATGAGGGGGATTTCCTATATACTGCCTTACCCTGATGGAAATCCCTTCATTTCCCAGTATTTATTTACATTTTCAAGATCGTAAATAATCCCAAGTTTTTTTACAATGTTATTTGAGCCAAAGAACTAGCAAAATGTATGGGTTAGGAGGGGTCAGGAACTGTAATGTCACCTTTTCTGGGGTTTCTCTCAGTTCTCAGACTTTCTCTCTGTTTTCATGCACTGCTTAGTAAAACTACTTAGACTGAGTGTAGTGATACATATTTGTTTCAATATGGGATGTGTAATCAGCCAGCCAGCCCCAGGAGGGCAAATATCCAGATTCATTATGATCTTTTTTGCCAGATGGACTTGTAGCTACCTAAGAGTTAATAGCATGCCTTTCCCTAAAATACCTGCACCACAGGATGTGTAAGTGTGAGAAAATTCTGCAGTACAGCTACAAAGAAGCCTGGTTTTGAGTAGTCTGCATGCTACCAAAGGGCCTGTGTTGAATGTTCCTTGCTGACTGATTTCAGACCCTCTTCTTGTATTCAGCCCTATGTGTAATTTAGCCCATCTAAATTTAGAAATCAAGCTTCTTTGCCATAGCTTCCAAGTCTTCCTCTTACACAGGTGAGAGGTTAATGTGCCTGTGGAACTGCCATTTGGAAGAGTCCCTAACCCTCTATGGTGTTTGGAGATTTAACTGGACTCAGAATTAAACACTTGTAATATGACAGTCCTGATACAACCAACCCTGAGCTCCTTGACCTATGAAAACATTTCAGCTGCACATTTTGGTTTATTGCCACTCCTGTAACCTGTGTTCACACATCAGAGCCTATTTATACCAGAAAGATTTCTATCACCCCTGCTGAAAACTTTATACCCTGCAGTACAGATCTGTGTGCAAACAGGAGCACAGGGAAATAACCGACTGTTGTCTGATCTGTGTAAATTCAGATGCATTGTTTCTAACAACAAACTGTAAGCTTCCTGTTTAATTCTCTTTCAGCTTGTGTGGCTGGGCTTAAATGTCTTCCTCTTTTGGT
>VZUA01084846.1:16641-39939 GCA_013401035.1 Horornis vulcanius
GCAGTTGAGGTGTACTCAAGTCCACAGAAACAACAAGGGCTTGAATCAAGGCTACCTAAATTGCAACCATAAGCAAAGTAATCAAAATCAAAGCTATGGTTTTATCCTGTACATGTGCTATTTGGACAGGTTAATTTATTGGGGATTACAGATCTGAGGAGAAAATATAACTAATTTTAAACATAAAATAAGAGAAAGGCTGAGAAGTAAGATGTTAGACAAAGGTTTTGCTTGTTTATTAAAATGCTGTCTTGCATTTAATCGAAACAAGGGTAATTACTTTTTCAGACTTCGATTTCCTCTGCAAATCTGGTGCTTTTACATTTCCTTTAGACAGGACATTTATGTGAATTGCTTCTTTTTCAACAATTTCCTACAGTTTCTTAATTTTTTTTCAGTAAACATGTTTGAGCAAAGCCTGCTTAGGAAGGGAAAAAGTTCTCCACTACATTTTTAGTTGAGCATGAGTTCCAGGAAGTTTAGCTAGAGGATACAAAATCAGGCAAGACAAAAAGGCAGCTTATTTTCAGAGCAGAATCTGGAGCTTGCTGCAGTAAAAACACCCTTTTGATGCATATACTGCCTGAATAGGGAAAAGTTCCCCGCTCAGTCTGATTATAAAAGCATACGGTGTGAACTTTTGCATTGCTTTTGAAGGGAGAGAGTTTAAAAATTGTTTCAAGGCCCATTTGTTCTCTTCTCTGACAAAAGGGCTTTAAGTTATAGTGACCCAAGAAATGCAGTACTGTGGGTCTAGTCCCCTCCCTTTCTTGGGGCTGGGAGGGAGGCTTAGGAAGAAAGCAGCTTGGTTATATCTGCTATGCTTGTGGAAAAGAAATTATCATTTAATGATGTTTCATTCTTGCCCTGTAGCAAAGGAATTCTTGTTAGCTGGATCTGACATGGAGCAGGAAAAAAAAAGCCTTGCCCCAAGTAACTAGAAAGGCAGCAAAGTACAAAGTGTGCAAATAATCACACGGATGAGAGCCAGATTCAGAAAGTGGAAATTAACCTATGCAGCTTTGTGCAGCCCTGGAAACCAGGTATTTATAAAGTTCTCCCTCCTCTCTCACTCACACGTGCGACTGAGGCAGTTGAAGCAAGCATTTTGGAGCAGTGCAAATGCTAATGGAGGGGACAAACAGCCAAATACACCTTTGTTGTGAAGGTGCCTTCATGTCTGCCAGGACACTTGTGTGCCTTTTGACAGCTGCTGTGAAAGCTCTGGCCACATAATCCAAAGTCACTGCATTCTGGTTATTATTTTAATTGCCTTGCTGAAATTTCTGCTTCCATACTAACAGATCAGAACAATCTACCATGCTAGAGACTTTATTGTGCTCTCAACTCTAAAGTAGTCTGGTGCAATGCAGTTCAAAACTACGTTTTAAATTGAGCACGTACCAGTGAAGTAGAAGACAGTTTTATTTTCAGTAAGGAGAAATATAAAGAAGGTACCATTGTGCACATAGGTATTCAGGAAGTTTATAGCAAAGAGTTGTTAGAAGGAGTTACTACATCCCCACACGCTCACTAGTATCAGGAATTCCTTTTAAAATAATCTGAAAACATTATTCAGGATCAAAGGAAGCTCTGTTACAATTCAGTGAGATTTTGTTCTCAATAGATATTAATTTTGTCTGGCATTTTCAAATAAACTTTTTACCTAAGACAGCAATGGTGAGGTTCTTCCTCAACATAGAACTATGTGGTGGTGTTTCCTGCAATGGTAAGGCATGTTTCTTAGCTCACAAGGAATGCCAAAGACCACACAGGAAAAACAAACAAACAAACCCATGAAAAAACCCTAAACCAACACCAACAAATTATCAAGAAAGAAAAAAAAGCAAAGATACAGAAACAGAAAAAAAGTCAGCAGATACAAAAAAGAAATGGCTTTTAGCTTGCTAGAGAGAAGCTTTTGAATGTTGAAAAGTAAAAGATGGAGCTATATGAAACTATTTCTGTGAAATGTGTTACACCTACAGCAAAATCCCTTTCTAACAGTTGCTCATTTTACTAAGATCAATGCAATAGCTGGTTCTATGCACTTGAGGTAGCCAGCAGTGTCCAAGGATTTATAGTTTGCTCTGGGTATAATGGTATGAGAGGAACTGCCTGCCAAAAGGGACTGTGATTTGAAGAGGGCGCCTTTGGTTTGGTAGGTGGTGTATTTCTTCTGTGGCTGAAGTTCAGTAGACAAGTTGTTTGATGCACTGGCCAACGATAACTATCTTGGGAGAGGGAGAAACCCAAATCCTCCAAGTTTCAAGGGGAGAGCAGAATGAAGTACTTGGGTATGTGGAAAAAAAAAAAAAAGGAGATGACAAAGTCCATGGCAATATGAAGTAGATCAATTCATGGGGCTCTTTGTGGTCTATCACTTAAAAAAATAAGATTTATTGACCCCCAAACCATGGTAATTTTTAGTATTAAATGGACCTCTTTTGAAGACTAAGCTGCTTGAGAAAAGGAGACAGTAGTTTTGGAATGGAGCCCTCAGCCTTAGAAATAACACTGCTGGTTTGGCTCTGCTTCCAATGTTGTTGCCTAGTTTTAAAGCTTTTCAGCAGGACTTCGCTTCAGTCTGGTGACCAGCGTGAATCACTGTGGAGCAGATTAACACAGTGTTTTCCCAAGTGTCTAATCTCATTTTAAAATCAGAATACAAACAGCAGCAAAACATCCTTTAAACCCATGGAGTCCTAGGAGCAACCTGAAAGTCAGCCCCCAGTAGGCATTCACATTACCCAATCACTTGGACTATCCAAAATTCTTGGAAAGTTCTGACATTTCTGCCTTGACCTAAAGCGTTACCTTTGCATGCTGAGTGCAGCTCTTGGCTTGCCTGTGAGAGTGGTGTTATATGTATAACATCTTATCCTCTAAATCCTGCCTGCTGAGTGGATTCTTCCTTTCAAGCTCGCTTTTTATTGCTAGAGGGAGAGTTTTTGGAGGAGCTGTGTCTCTATTCCTTCTCTTTTGTTTCATGTTTTTTTCTGCTATTTTAACACTCCTGAATTCAGGGAAGAGCTTTGCACTTTTGAACCAGCATCAGTCCTTCCAAGAGGCAAAGGCTGAGAGACACTGATTGAAAGTTTGCTAAACAGTTTGCATACCTCTACAAGGAGACCAGGCTAGGCAAATGGAGATTAAAGTCTTTTCAAGTTAACCAGAAAATTCTCTTCCTGTTGCTAGATTTGGCATTTTAATCATGAGATTAATCAACATAATTTGAACAAACAAACAAAATCTGTGGCCCATGTATGAAGATTGGGAGATACAAAAAGAATTTGGAACTAAGGCAGTAAGTGATTCAAAATCACTGATGCTGAAGAGCATGTGTGCAAAAAGTCCCTTTGTCGCAAAGGCAAATGATGTGCCAGCAAAAAACAAAGCAAGTGTAGATATGGAAAAGCAGAATTTAGGCACTAAGCATGCTTCAGCACAGTTCAGGTCATCGACCATCACAACAGACAGGATCCTCTGTGAAGTAATTTTAAGTAAAACCACAAAAATGCTTAGGCCTGTGTTTTGAAGACACCTACTTGCCTGTAAGTGTGGGGGTCACTTCCTCAGAGGTCCATGCAGGTGATGCAAATGCATTCTCTGGGATCTAACAAAAACATTTGTTCGTTTACTTCAGTATGCAAAAACAACAACAAAAGAGCTCATGTTTGAGGGGAGCCTGTATAACTGATGGTGGGGACAGCAGGCCCATAGACTGAGGGTGGAGATGCATCACTATGCCAAAGGTACTTTATAGACTGAGGATTATTATATAGTTCTCTGTGTATTAAAGGTTTATAGATGTGTTTAAACAAGAAGCAACCATACTAAAATCAGTATGAAAAATTCCTATCCTTCTGTAACAAAAGAATGAAGTGAGAGTTCCTTAAAAACATACAATATAAAAAAATTACCAACAGTATTTTGAATATATTATAAATCAAAATGAGCACAAGTTTTTTTGCATGTCACTCCATTGCCTTTTCTCATGTTACAGTTAGGTCAGAACTAAAAAAGATACAGGGACTGTAGTAAGTACCGTAATATAAAATTATATGTTGATTTTTCCATGGGCTATTAATATCTTGTTACTGTGAGACTGTGCTGGTTGGTGGTTTCTGGCTTAGTGGTGTTTGGCTTGTAGGTAAAGGAAAAAAGGAAAAAAAAAATAGCACAAGACCACCTCTGACATGAATACTGACCTCCAACTGCTATTTTATGTAACTTATTTTTGGTTATTTCCACATTTTTACATTTAATAGAAATTAAATAGCACTATATTTTCTTAGTCTGTACATATTTTTGTGCACGTTCAAAATAATATATGTGGAAATACTTTTATCTTGATTACAAATTTCACTAGTATCAAGAACAAGACTCTCTTAACTTCTGGATCCCAGCTGGAATTCCAAGAGACATTCCAGTGGGCAATAGATAAGAAGATGTAGAATTTGCTGGTAAGGGGGAAGAGAAGGATTTTCTCTCACACTCAGTCCACACAGGGGAGTGTGGAAAAAGTAGTGTAGGAGTGGTGCCTGAGGTGTTCTCCTAGGGCAGTGTCTCTTAGACACTCTGAACACACAGTCATAATCCTGCTCTTCTTCCTCCCTCTTTCTAAAAGATAATCTAAAAGATATTCCTAAGAATATCTAAAAGATATTCCTAAATATCTTACAACAAAATGTTGAAGAAATTCCATTTTTATCTTTAAGACAAACTCAGATTTCTCTTTGAATGGGAAATGACTCAGAATTAGGAAACTGAAAATGTTACCACAGAGCTTGTAAAGGTTAGTGGTATTTAGTTATTGATATAAAAACCTTGGTGAGGGACTGCATTTGCAGAGGGTTGCTAATAGAATACAGAACCTTTCGCCTGTGGGTCACTGGATCAAATCTGTCTCTTGTGGATAGTGACCAAAGTTTGCTATAATTTTAGTTTTCAATGCCCTATATAAATTACATATGCAGAAACTAGAGATGGAAAAGATTTGTTACGGCTTGCAGCCTATCTGCCTGCCAGTACAGAACTTTTCTCTCTAATGCATTTCCCTATTACAGGTTTTCCAGTTCCTAGTTGGTCCTGTCCACCCTGCAGAGTAAAGCAGCTGGTATTAATTGATATCTGAGTTTAACTGGGTTCTGGTGAACTCCCCACTCTGACACTGCAGCTGCAGAAGGAATTTGGCAAACATCCCTCTGCTACCTGCCTCCATGGGAGCACTGAGTGGGCAGCAGCCCAGGGAGCTCCCATATCCCCCCTCTTCTGCCTGGCATGGGGGAAACAAGCAAAAGTCTCAGCTCCTTCCCACCCTGTGCAAAATACCTTAAAATACAGGAGGATTACTGAATCTCATTTTCACTGCCTGGTTTATCCCCCTTTAAAGCCCTACCAGTGTCCCCTCCATAACCAAACAGCTGCAGGTCATAGTTCTAAATTGTCAGCCTGATGGATTAGTTCGGGTAGCTAAGGGAAGGCCAGATATTAGTTTAGGCATTGACATGGGCTAAAATTTTCCCAAAGTTTGGAAGAAATTTGGAAGCTTGAGTAGGGCTTCCTTTTTTTTTTAAATGAAAAGGTTTGAACCCTATTATCTTTTACTGCTTCCATTTGCAAGTGATTAACTATGTTGCAGAATGCCCATTAGGAAGTGCTAGGGACTGGGTACTGACAATATTAAGGTTAGTCTTGTAGGGTATTTAATGTCTACTGCTGGCTATAGTGCTGTAGATGTACAAGGTCTTTGAAGGCTTAGAAAATACAACAAAAAACACGCTACAAAAGAAACTCAAATGAACAAACAAACCCACAAAACCCAGTACAGTGACCCATTCCAGAGCAAAATAGACATGTAATAATTAAAAGAGTTTTTATTGTCTAAGAAAAGAGTCCAAATGGGGTTACTTTGGGCTACTTTAACTTGCCCACCGTTGAGTGCCTCAAGGTGCAAGTTACAACGCTGAGACAGCTAGAATTTAAGTGGGATTTCCTCAGCACTTCTAATTTTGGCCATATGTGCCTGTCCCACAAACTTTATAATCCAATGCTTCCTGCTAAAATTCTAGTAGTATAACTGCAGCCTTCAAAGTATCAGAGTATTTTTAGAAAGAAAGCTGAACTTAGTTGCTGTTGCTCCCTCGGTGCCCCAAAGCCTGAAATGCCAGCGAGGGTGACGTGTTGGAGCTGCCCCTGCACCCCAATGTGCTGCTGCTGGCAGGTGCTGCTGGAGCTGGAGGAGCAGAGCTTGCTGCTGCTGCGTGGCCACAGCTCAGGACTCCCAAGTACCCTATAAAACACCAGTTTCTCCATTCACAGTGCAGCTAACAACTGCTGTGTTACCAGAGTTAACTTATTTCTGATATTCACAGTGCCAAAGTTTCAGCTGCTGAAAAATTCAAGTGATCGTAAAGGAAGATCCTTTGGGATTCAGAAAGTTTAAAGGTAGTTTAAAAGAGAAGAATTTAAAACAAAAGAACACCAAACAGGAACACAAGTAGTACCACAAAAATGGCAGTGAATCTACAAAAGGGACACTCCATATTTTTTTTCCAAGGTAAAAAAACCCCACAACCCTGTGTTGTGAAATGTCTTCTTAAAGACAGATTTAGAGATTGAAATTGAGGGTTATAAACTTGTAGCCAACAAAAGCAAGAAAGGCTGGAATGTTGGTTACCAATTGCAAGCACAGGATCCAAGCAAAACATCTTGAATTGCTGGTACTGTAATAAATTACAGTTTTCACTTTTGTATTCTGCAAGTGAAAACAGCACTAAGTCAAGCTTGAGAGAGGGAAAGTAAAGGATGACCTTTTTAATTCACCCACACCCCTCACAAGTAGAGGAGCTGCAGCATGGAGCAGTGAGAAATGAAAATACAACACCCATCACTGTGTGAAGGGACAGATTCTGCTCCCATGAAATGGGGTTCCTGTGTTGCTGAAGAGTTAATTGTCAGGTAGCAGTAGATGAAAGCCAAACCAGGCTCTGGGATGGTCTGCTGTGGTGGCTGTTATCTCATTTTCTTCCATGGATTAATTTTCCCCTCTTTAACTTTAATTAGATAAAAGTCTAGGGGCGGGAGGTGGCCCTGGAGTGCTCAAAGGGCAAGAAATGGTCAAGAGCTGTTTTCTCTCAAACATTGATTAGCCTATTTGATAAGTGATACTAAGCACCCCAACTGGTTAATGAATGAGGGGTGCCCGTGAGGTAAGTGGCTGGGAAATTCAGCCTCCCCCACAAGGATGGTGAGTGTGTAAACTTCTGTCCTTCAGTTAGGTGTCTACCATGGTTAGGAGTAAGTGTGATTTATATCCTATCTGGGTCCTGGAGTGTATCTGCATTGATTGACTCCCTTGATCTTGACATCAGTCACTTCAGCTTTCAGAGAAAGGGGGAACATAGGAGATAATGAAAGCTACATTAAAGAAGACCTTAACATTTATGTAAACGTTATTCTATCTTCAAAGGCAGAACTATCTTTCAACAGAGAGGAGATGTATTTCCTAGTTGAAAATATTAGAAAGTGGCAATATATTTAATATTAAACCACTAACATTGGTGCTGGTCTCAGCCTTTAGGCTTTGTCTCTTTTTTCTTAACTAAACTGCATTATAGTCAAAGTTTTACTAAATACTGCTTGCAAGTACTGATGCAGACATACTAATGCCTTGTGCAAAGATACACCATCCTCTCCCAGTGGGGACAATAGGGAAGAAGAGAAAGACAAAATTAAGAGTTTGAAAAATAGAAGCAGAAGTGTAGAAGAAACTACTTGGAAAACTCATATGTTGCTTTGTATTAAATGCGGGGCTTTTATACAGGCAAACCCATGGCAGTAAAAACCAGAAACATTTAACATGTGAATAAAACTAAAATTTACTTCTCAGATGCTCCCCTAGGGAATATCACCTAAGTAGTAAGATTTCCCTGTTTTGTTGCCAGCCTCCCCTTGGCCTGGAGGAGAAGTGGCAGATTTGGGGCATGCTGGGGCAAGGAGGGAGCCTGGCAGGAGCTGGCAGTGTCTTCTCTCCACTGAGCATGCCATCTACCAGGCAGCTGCAGCACAAACATCAATTAAAGGACCATTTTCAACAATTATAAGCAAAAAGGTAGTTTGTACAACTGAGAAATAGGACCACATTATCACCATGAGAGGCTGAAAAAGTGCACAGAGCCTCCTGGGTAAACATGTCTAACTGCTACAGAATACCAAGACATTCACAACATCAGGAGGGCAGTAGGCAAAGTGCATGAGAAAATGTTATTCAGCAAATCCTACAATTTTAGATTTGGGAGCTTTTGGTAAAATTATGAGAAGATCAGTTTAAAACACACAAGATTTTGGTGTGGTGGGTTTTTTAGGTTTGGGGTCTTTTGGTTTGTTTTTTTTATTCGTTTGCACCATGAGTAGTGAAATTATGAAATTTGTTGAAGATTTGAGAATGAGCAGTACAAAATAGGATTAGACAAATTCATGGACAACAGGGCCATAAGCAGATATTAAAGGCAAGAAAGAGGGATGTGCCTCTAACATCTACAATGTAGAAATTCCAAGTGCTGGGAGGGTATGAGGAGAATAAATTAGAAAGATAACAATGCTCATGTGTGCTCACTAAATAGTATCTCTTATTGTCTGAGACATTATTGGCCATGATAGACTGGCCTAATGCAGTAAGGCATTTCTTATGTTCTTATCACCATAAATCTATTTTGGTGCATCTAGTCCTTCAGTCATAGCCAAACTTAGATTCTTCTATTAAATTTGTGTACTAGTTTTCTGTCCACTTTAGGGTAAAACATATTTTTATTTCCTTTTTCTTGAGCCATGAATTATCTTTGTTAACCAAATAGTCAACAACACAACAACCTTTTCCCTTTTTAGCCATGTGTTCTCAAAAAGCTTCAAACCTATCTTCACAACATGCAAAATACACCAGTACTCCTATATAAAATACTGTTGTTAAAGACAGCCTAAAAGTGCAATAAAGTGGTAATTTACAATAAATCAAGAGAAAAAGAATTTATAGCCCAGCATCATCTTATTAAATATGCCAAGAATTAGGACTAGTATGTAAGGGTGAAAAAATAAGGGAAACAACATCAGTGGGAAGCTTTTGTATTAACTAGTACGGTTTTAGGCAGAGGGCATGCAAATAAAGCCTTAGTTGCTAAGTCCTCTCTGTGATCTTTAGTAACCAGCAGACATAAGACATAACATTTGCACTCTAAATGGAATATGATCCGTGGTCTGGGAGAACTGGTCATTAATATGTAACCTGCAGAGCTGGGATATTTCTATGGTGGTGAATAATTTCTTTGCAGTGAAAACATTAGTACAAAAAATACATAGCAAGGTGAGAAGGAAGAGGAAGTTTTCTTTCACTCAAACACAGAAATGTAGAATTACACAATCTGAATGAAAAACTTTATTTTATCAGTAAAAAGAGGTCATGGAATAGGAAGTATGCTAATCAAGGAAAGCACAAAAGTATGGTCTTCACAATTTTATAAACCATATCTTTTACTCAGATAAAGGAAAATGAAAGGGCTAGTATCTTGCCTAAATCCAAAATCACATGACATTAAAACACCTGGTCAGAACAAGGCAGCAGGAAGTATGAATTTTTTCTTGGACAGTATTTCTGGACAGATAACAACTACTGAGTAATACCTGCAACATTAAGTTAGTACCACTGTATTCCTTCACACTTTTTTTTTTTTTTTTTNAAACAAAGCTGTAAGTGCTAACCTTCCACCTAAAAGCATCTTTTAAAAAAAATCTAAGAATCAAAGCACAGTCAAGATGTCAGGGAAAAAAAATCCTCAGGAAGAAGCTGTTGCTGAGGTATCTTGCCTGTGTTAAGGGGGTTGAGCTGTACCTGACTTTGACTGCTGAAACTTAAAGAAATGGTGCTTTCTGGCAAATCAAAGAAAACCACATTTGACTTTACATTCATACCTGTGATTTCCTCATGTCCGCAGTGTTATTTGAGAGAATAGAGAGCCCATGAGCAGAACTCCCCAATGGACTTATTGACTAATTCTTACAGAAGTAAACAAGCATGATTCCTACACTGGAGCTGCTGAGCTGAGAGATAATATCTGTGCAGACATTACCAGCCTCTAGATCAGATTTTGGATTCTTTGCTTAGCGACCGAAAGTCCAGACTCATAGAGCAATTCCTAAATTACAGTCCCAAAGACTCTTAATTGCTTGCTACAGGGCAGGCAAATCCCTGTCATCAGCCATCAGGACATCCACTGGGCAAACAGCCCAGCTAAGCAAATAGTTTGGCTTAACATACACACAAGCCCAAAGCATTAGATGAGAACCACACATGTGCATAAAATCTGCTCTGGATGAAAATACCTACAGAAAACTGTGCTCATACTTTGTTAGGGTGTAGCAAGTATTCAAGGTGATAAATCATCTCTGTTTCTTCGCCCATCCTCCCCCAGCTGCACAGTGACTAAATACCTCTATCAACCAAGCTTTAAGTCAAATCAAGCTTTTAAAAATTCCTCTTTCTTAATGCTCTAACATGCATGGGTTCACAAAATTGAATTACAAAATTTTTATCTGTTTGGGATCAGCCCTGTTTCCTCCTCCTTGTGTTTACTTTCCTTCAGTAGCTGACATCAAAATGTTTTCTGGAATGCTGAGACTAAATAAGTTATGCTTAACTCAATATCTAATATAAATAGCCCTGGGGAAGCTCCAGCAGCACAATCATAAAAGCTACAGTTTCTTTTAATAGCTTGCCACACTTTGCTGATATAGTATTTCTCTAATCACCAATCTTTACGTGCCTTCCTGACCTTGGAGCTCTCTGTCCAACTGACTTTGTTGTATCAAAGGCTTGTGTCATTGGAAGAGTGAATGGCTTTCATTTTTCTCCCTGAAACTTCCGGTTCCTGGCATCTGCAAAGAATTATTCCAAGCGGTGTTTTGCTGCCTTGCGGCCAGTGCCCTGTAGTGGCCTGACTGATGGCAGTGACTTTTCCCAAAAAGGTTAGTGATTGTGGCCGCTGAGGGGCGGGCGCTGCAGCTGGTGCACAACCAGCCCTGCTTTCTCAGCCGATTCTCTCTGCCCACTGGGCTACCGCAGCCACACATCACAGCAATTCATTTCTGTGCCCTTCTGGGAATAAACAGGGTATATACTGTTTTGTAGTGGACTAGAGCAATAAACAAAAGCCTTCCAAAATAACCACAGATTTCAAAAGCCTTCATGTTACAACAATGTAATCTAAACTTAAAAGCTTTTATAGAAGTAATGGTTGCATAGTGACATAGGGCATCAGGGTTTTCTCAACTGAACATCATACTGTATGAATATCCAAAACCCACAGTTGTGGTGCTCTGACTATTTCCATGTGATGAGAAGATTGCTGCTTGGATCCAGAGTCTGAGTTATGATTTGTCTTTTTAAAGCTGGATTCTTTTTCTCTCTACACCTCTCCCATCTAGTTTGGTTTTTTTTATTTTTATTTTTATTTTTTTTTCTCTCAAATTTTCTCATTTTGTTCTGGTTCCTTTTATTTACCTCTTTTTCTTCTTTTTAATATGAAATGTATTTGGACCTATATGTACTATGCTTAAACCAAGCAAATGAAACAGTTTTGTTTGGGTTTGTTGCGGGTTGTTTTTTGTTTTTTGGGTTGTTGTTTTTTTTTTTGGGGGGGGGTGGGCAAGTAGGAGTGTAAGGAAGAGGATTTTTTGAGGTATATTTTCAATAAGTATTATGTGCCTTAACTCCACAATTGCAG
The DNA here is from genome assembly GCA_013401035.1 of Horornis vulcanius. Classification (NCBI taxonomy): domain Eukaryota; kingdom Metazoa; phylum Chordata; class Aves; order Passeriformes; family Scotocercidae; genus Horornis; species Horornis vulcanius. Next base: position 28,419 of record VZUA01084846.1, read on the forward strand.
TCAAGAATCCTTAGCGTTGAGGACTGAACTGTCACATTGCAAAGGACAAACTGCTGAAATCTCCATAGTAGGAGAGATAAAGCCAGGATGAGATAAGGCGACACGAAGGCTCAGAGACTTCAGAAGACTGGTGTAAACTCATACAGCTGATCAGTTAGAGATAAAATTCGAAAATCCTACTTTTTCTTCTAAGAGACAAGATTAGGACAGCATTCCTTAGAGACGGATTATGTATTTCAATTACTTAAATTAAATTTTAATTCAAAGAATGAAAACAAAACATCTTCAGAGATCCAAATCCTCCCAAAGCAACCTAACTTGACCCAAACCTCTCTCGGGACTTCCAGACCCTGGTGCAGCTCTTTCGGCAGCATGGCCCTGTAACCCTTCTTAAATGAAAAGGAGAGGCTCTCACACCCGCTCTGCCCCTGGGGAGAAGCCAGCCCTTAGGGACACAAACATTTCACAGCTGAAAGGAGCCAGCCACGGACCCCTGCTCGGGGCTTTTCACTCCCCTCTTTCTCATTAAAATACAAGCATTAGGTGAGACAACTCACACCTCTGGTTTAGGCACAAAGTCTGTGCATTGGTCACCCCAAGCTCCCTCCATGGGAATGCACTGCCTACAACAGCCCTGACAGTCTGCATTCAGGGTTATGGAGGCACCAACAGATAGATGCCTGTGATGTTGTCATGCTTTAATCTCAGCTGGCAACTAACTACCACACAGTCAATTGCTCAGTCCTTCCCAGTGGTATGTGGGGAAGGGGTGGGGGGCAGAATCAGGGGAAAAAAATTATAACTCCTGGGTTGAAATCAGAACAGTTTAGTAAGTGAAAGATACGAAAATATAATTATATCTAGCTTTTGCCTCAGGGGGAACCTTGGTCCTTTTTAGTTAAGGTTCAATGGGGCTAAAATCTCAATGCCTTCAGATGACAGCTACTCATAAATTAGCGCAGTGTTTTCCTTCCTACCATATGGAGTGTATAACTTACATTGTAAAATTGTAATTTTGCTCTTAGCAATCATTGCACAAGTAACAAAACGTTGTTTTCAAAAGAGTTTTGGCCATATCATCTTGGGTAACTATGTAACACTTTTTGTACTGAAATATGTTAAATCTCCAGGTATTAATGATATTAGCCCAGAAAATACACCCAGCTCTGAAAGGAAGCTCAGTAACCATTTACTGTCACACACACAAAAGGCTGGAGATTAAATCAGGTAGCAGATGCTTCCACCTGAAGTTATATTGAACCCAAATTTTCAAATTATTTTCTGGGGTTTTGTATCCGGGGCAACTCCTGGATGTACGTAAAATCAGAATTCTCCTGCTAATTAACAATTTTATATAAAATTTACTGGAATACTTCCAACTTCATGATTTCTTCTCCCAGAAAGAATGAGGCCCAAGAATTTCTTAAGGGTGTAACACATAGGGTGTGCTGTATTATGACATTGGTGGATATTGCTATATGAAAGAAACAGTCATGAGGGCTTAAATTCAGGCTGGGGGAAAAAAGAAAAACAAACAAACAAAAAAACACCCAACCAAAAAAGAACCTGGTCATAGGATAGATTGATGCCTCAAAATGCACGTGAGAAAAACTGAAAAACAATCCTGTCTCTTATTTCCAACTTTAAAAGTCTTTCAAGTTCTCTGTAGACTGACTAAAAATAAGCAGAGAAGGCCAGGTAGCAGCCGTCAGATTCCTATGAATTAAACTATATCCATATGTATAGCACATTTCAATGTCCAAAGAGCCTCTTGGATATGTGAATCTGAACTTTTATGATAAAAACCAGGGAAATTTCTAGAACTGTCAGTAAAAGTCAAAAGCTCTGCCCCAGTCTCACATATTGAAAGTTGCTGTTGTTAAATTGCTCAGATTACATTTTTGTACCAAAAGTAGCAATGAAAACCCCAATACCCATAGTCAGAGGAGGATTTGGAAAAGGAGAGAGGGAAGGAGCTGAGAAGCTCACTGCTTATGGTTGGGTTTCTGGACAGCATTATGTTCTCTGGTTGGGCTTGAGCTAAATCTCTCACATCTCTGTTGATACTGCAATCAGGTTGGGTTTAACCCCCTGTGGTTCCAGGGAAGAAACCTTCAAACAGATCTTGTCTTGCAGAGTTCTGACAGGCACTGCTGGGCTGGCAGCAGCCAGTGCCTTGGGCCCTGCCTCAAAGCTTTCAGCCCACTTTTGCAGCTCTGCCAAGGCTCTGAGATATATTTCAGAGTACGCATTCTTTTTCAGAATTTCCCTGTGGCCAGCAGGGCTTCCAGGTTGTTTTGAACACAATGGCAGGGATGTGGGCTGCCAGCTATTTGGAGTGCTTTGGCTCTACCTTTCCTGGAGTGCTGTCAGCACATCTCTTGGGACTTGTGGTGGCCCCAAGGGTCAGCTGTGGCATCATGTGCACGCTCATCATGACGTGTGCACCCGTGTTATGTGATCGCCTTTCCTCCTGGTTACTCTGAGTAGGTTTAATACTTCCAGAGGTTGTAAAGATGGACTGAGGTTGTAAAGATGCCCTCAGCAAGATTAAGGACCACAATGACCACAAAGACACAGAAGCTTGGAAGTTCCATGGGCTTTTTCGCCACTTTGCACAATGCCTTGTTGTGGGTGGCAGGGATGATCATTCTCTGTCCTTCCACAGTCTGCTCAGAGCCCTTTTGCACCCAGCTAAAAGATGCAGAGTAGGGATGCTTTAGTTTGTTTGAGCAGTATCTAAATGCTGTGATATTTTACAGAGCCAATTGCTCCGACCTCTTTCTCCTACTCTTTGTCAAATCCAGCACCATCAAACCAAAGCAACTTCTCACCGTACCTCCACTGCTATCAGTCGTAATAAGAAACACAGAAAGCCACAGTGCTGCATTATTTCGTAATTAAACCAGATGTGAAGCCAGAAATGGAGAATATTATTGATACAATGCAATTATTACTTATCCAGTGGTTAAAGAAAGGACTTTAAACTCAGGATTTCCAATCCTTGTCCACTTTGGATCTGTAATGTCTCCACCTTAGCTTCTCCACACAAAAATACTCTCTATGTAGCAGATGAATTACAGATTATTTGCATTATAACCTTTAATAATATATTATCATGCAAGGAATATATATGCATCATATATATAAAATTGATTACAGAGCAGGAAATACAACATTCCTGGCAAAAACAAAAACTACAAAAAACCCCCAAAAGGACAATATATTAGATTATATATCTGTCTGAAGAAAAAAAGGACATTTATGAAATTATATCAGTGGAAATGTGTAACACCTACTAACACATTGTCAGAAAATAAACAAGCATAGCTTTGTTTTCAGCATGTTAGTAGCTACACTTCTGCAACAGAGGGAAAAAAAAGTATTCCAGGCACTGAAAGATTTTGTTTGTCACAGGCCCCAAATCTAAAGCAACTGGGGACAGCTATAATGTTATCTTGAGTGAACACAGGGCCAGCATAATTACGAATAAAGAGGCAAGAAGCAAGGGGAATTGTCTGCATAACTTCACTTGGTAAAATCCTCCCATAGAAGGTGGCAGGTAGGATATCTGCATAATAACAAACTTGTCACAACACAAGGCCAACTAAATACAACAATTAGAATTAACATTTTGCTTTTACTGGTTCTCAGGATTCCTCTACTCTGTCCTCCCAGGTTTCACGAGATAATGTTAAAATTGAAGCTATTTATTTGGTGCAATATTTTCCAGTATGTATTTTTTCTGAGTGTTGAGTGTCTGCACAGAATCTGTCTCCCTCCTTTGTGGACAATGCTTTAAGATGCAGCTATTGAAGCGACAAATCCTTCTCTCAGGTATCCCAGTGAAAACCCACAATAAATTTTTTGGTTTATCTAGACTTACATCTGTGTAAATAAGCTAAACTGGCCCCCAAAGAGAGCTGTTTTATAACTTACGATTGGAGGAGGTTGCTTTATCTACTGACTGCCAGGTCCTTCCTTTTGAGGTACTGGAAGGCCTCTGCTCTTGGACTGTGGCCGCACAACTCTTGGGATGCTGTATCTGTGCATCCCAGCTGGCTCATCTGTCCCTTCCCCACTGCTTCTGGTCTTCCTGCTCAGCCACTAACTCCAAGACAATCTGCAGCATGTGGATATTCTCCCAAACTGCCATCAGACCACAGCTAGGGAGGTGCTTTAAGGGACTTCACCAGCAATGGAGTTGATCTTCAGAGCTGCCTTCCCCAGTATGTGAATTGAGTCACCACTATCTCAACTGCCCCTTAAAACAGATAGTCATTCTAAGTACTGAGCAGATATCTTCTGGAAAAAAATAGCCATTGTCTAAAGTAGAAAGCTATTTTTGTTCCATACATAGGCAGCTTTTAAAATTTCAATTGATACACCTAAAACAGTTGTGTTTTGTTTCAGGAAGGACAGAGGTCATACATAGTAAGGACTAACAGAGCCCAGATGAGGAGTACAGACTCGTTTGGTCTATAATTTGGTGTCCTTCGGTCTTTTAAGCATTCAGTCTGCTTTTCTTGTAAGTTACTCCTGGATACTTTGGAGAGATCACTCTTCTAGATGAAGAAAAATACTGGCTAATGCAGTGTTGAGATCCCTATGAAATGTGAGCAAATCAATGAACCACCTTCCAGAAGTGCAACTTCTGTGTTCTTACTGCCCCACCTCTCCCCAGCTAGTATTCTTTTTACTTATTCTTACTGTTTCCATGTTTTGCAATTGTAATATCCTATGCTATTTGAGGATTAATGTGAGTACATGAAAGATTCAGTTTCTGGAAAACGCACAAAGGCAAGAAATTATTGTTGAACATACAAACAAAACAGCTTCCAAATTTTAAAACCAAAAATAAAGTGAAAAGCATTATCATAAAAACAAAACGAGAAAAGAAAAAACAGAAACAGAGCAATGACTTCTTAGGCAAAGATNAAAAGGGAAGAGTTTGGACCTTATGCTATTCAGACGTCTGGATTTTGGAATACGGTTCCCTCTCTCTTCTTCCTTTTACTCCCACCCAGTGTTCCACATCCCAAATCTCTAGTTGCCCCTAAGTCAGCAAACGTAATGGTTTTTTCCTTCATTTTAAATCTGCCCATTCTGGCGATCCTCCCACTTGTTAAAAGCAGCAAACCTTGGGCTGAGAAAACAAAGTGGGAAAAATTTTTAAGTCATCTTTTGATGTTCAGATCAATTTTTCTTCAAATTACAAATAATTTGATCTTATCCCAAATAAAGCTAAAAAAATACAAGCTGTACTTGTTTGTTGCAGAAATATATTTATTCCACAAACATATAGAGCATTCTACAACTACATAGAATTCTAAATATATAGACCAAGTCTGAAAGGATTTTTGTGAGTTTCTTTTTCCATCTGCAGCATCTTTCCTATATTCAAATCCTTTATTTTGTAGTCTCAGATTATATCACCATTTCCTTGCGTTCCAAAATCTGAAAAGTATATTAGAGGTCTGCACTGAAGAGAAAAAAATGTTTTTAAATATCTTGTGATATTTGCAGATGTGTGTGTGTACGTACACAATTTTTCAAGAAACTCTATGTATGTGTTGGAGAAAGGAAGTCTGTGAGCATTTTAACCACACTGAAGTAAGGTGTGAGATTTGGCAATACATCTCTCCAAAATCTTCTGAAGGGTAAAAGTCATACCCCCACAAAATGGCTTGGGTTGAAACAGAACTTAGAGGTCATCTACTTCCAAATCCCCTGCCATGGAGAAGGATTCCTTCCTCTAGACCAGATTGCTCAGAGCCCCATCCAACCTTGAATACATCCAAGGATGGCACATCTGCAATTTTATGCAACTTACTCCAGTGGCTTACCACCCTCACAGTAAAAAATTTCTTTCTGTTATCAAATCTAAACTTGTATTTTTTTCAGTTTGAAGCCCTTCCCTGTTGTCCTTACACGCTTCAGTGAATAATTTCTCTTCATCTTTCTTGTAGGCTTCCTCCAGTTACTGGAAGACTGCAATTAGCTCACCCTGAAGCCATCTCTTTTCCAGGTTAAATAATCTTTCTCAGTCTTTCCTCACAGGAGAGGTGCTTCAGCCCTCTCATCATCTTGGCTGCCCTCCTCTGGACTCTCTCTAACAGGTCCCTGTCCTTCCTGTGCTGAGACCCCAGAGCTGGATGCAGCACTGCAGGTGGGGTCTCACCAGACCAGGGTCTCAAGGGCTCCCCCACCCTTGCCCTGCTGTCCACACTGCTTTTGGTGCAGCCCAGGACATGTTTGGCTTTCTGGGCTGGGAGTGCACCTTGCAAGGTCACGTCCAGCTTCTCATCCACCATCACCCCTAAGTCCTTCTTGGTGGGGCTGCTCGAAATCTGTTCATCCCCAGCCTTGTGCATTAGATACAGTGACCTGCCCAAATGCTCTATAGAGAAAGAACAGAGTTGTCCAAACACCCCAGTGATGGCTCTTATATTTGCTGACCATATGGTCCACTGGTGTTCTCTGTTCTGACCTCACTGTACCTCCATACAAAGGAGGAGGCATCTATACACCCTCATGATTTTATGCTTAGGCACTGTTGTGTTAGTGTCTGGACTCTGTATTGAAGAGCAGGGTTAAAAGATTTTCTCTTCATATGTCAGGTCCAAGTAATTTCCATTAATTCTACAATAAAACCTGAACTCAGAAGAATTGTCTATGAAACCAAGGCAGAGTCTGTTGAAATATGCAGGAAACACAGATCTGCAGCAGGACAGCTAATGAATTTAGCCTGGAGATTATTATTTTCCTGTGTGAAGGCCAAAGTAATGATTCTTCGCAAAAAAATAAATCATACAAGTCTGCTAGGAAAAGTAGTTCAGATGTAGAGCAGAAAAATGGAAGTGGTTGAAATGATCTGCATAAAGTAACACCAAACTGATTTGGTGCAGGTCAATACTGTTGAAGAGTGGGGTGACATTTCCCAGAGCAATGAAAAATGTGGGACAGGTGATGTTATCATTAATTAGTTTTGGCCAACATATCAGCTTATTGATTTCAGAAAGCTACTAGGATTAGATGGTTGGAACCATTAAATGTTTTTATAGAGCCTACTTGTTCTTGATATCAAAGTTAAAGAAGAAAATACTTGTTAAAACTAAAAGTTAGGGCAGGACACATGAACAATTGTATTTTCCTTTTGCATTCATTTTTGCACTTCTCTGTATTCTTTTTTTGGAAAGTACCAAGTGACTTCTGGAAAGTCATGTTTTTTCTAGTAAAAGCAATAAAGTAACAAGAAACCTCTTCAGAGGTTTCCTTAAAAAACAAAAAAACCCACAAGATATCCAGGTGGTCTATTTTTCCCCTTTATTGTACCCCCAATTATTTATACATTTGTATTAAATATCTGGGAGAGTCAGAAAGCGAGAAAAGATTCAGCTGGGAGTGAAGCTTTTGAGGAGGTGCTGCATTTTCTTTGGATGAGTGCTGTGCACACTGCAGTCAGCACTTTAGCAGGAGTGACAGAAGTCAAGTACCTGCCAAGGTCGGGAGCAGAGAAGGCAGGTCTCACAGGAGCAGGAACCAGGAGTGAAACCAGCAGCTCACTTGGACTCCTGGAATTTCCCTCCAGTAAAAGTGCTCTGACTTTAGGGCCACCTTTTCTGTATCTTCCGTAATTCCTCTCTTCTTAAGCATTCCAGGCTTCAAATAATGACTGCTTGGTTCATATTTCTTAACAAAGATAGCTGAAAACTTCTCAAACCATGTGACTGCCTTGATTCCTCACTTATATGGGACCAACATCGGTCATGTTTAGATGCTCAGGCTTCTGGAAACTTTCCATCCAAGAAACTTTCCATCTTGGCCCAAACGTGTTGCAGTTTTTGTAACATGTTTTGTCACCTCAAAGGTGTTCCTGAGCTAGAAGGGAAGGATAGTAGGGGAGGGACCTCTACAGCAGCAGCTTTGCAGCTCCATTAGCAGTGGGGGGAAACAAAACTCGTTGAGGGTGATAACCATTCCCTGGGCTGTCACTGCAGTAGGACCAATCTAAGTACTAAGCTCTACCTTGGCAGCAGCTGGAATAAGCCATTCCACAGTCCTTCAGAAAGCAAGGGGAAGGCACAGGGCATGGGGTTATTTTGCTGTGAGAAGCAGCTTGCTGCCCAAGGCAAATCTCTGCCTCGGACTCCAGGCAGAGTTTGGGTAATAGCTTCCATCCCACTGCTCTGTATCTGCACCTAAGATTCAGTTGATAGGACTTCATTTCTGCTTACCCATTTTCTAGTCAAGACTGTGCTCCTTGGATTACAGCAAGAGAAATCCAAATTCTATAATCACCCTGATAATATGTGCCCTAATATATCCAGATGCCTCAAGGCTCACTGTCCAGTTTCTTCCCATCTATGCTTTTGCTTGCTCTAAATCCATTTCTACCTATGTGTCTGTAACCATACTTGTAATTTACTTACTTTTCATAAAAATGCTGATTCTGAGTTTGTGGTTGACTATATTTCAGATGGTGATACTGGGGTTTCTTGAAAGTGATGACAATGGAAGTTGGTGGCTCCACATGTGGTTTTGTCAAAAATAGAAACTGGTAGGGCTTCTTGGTGATGTGTTTTCTCCAAGAGACAAAGCAGTTAAAAAGATGTCTCAACATATTCATTTTCAATGATATCTCAGACTAATTTCTATTTTAGGTTGTCACCTTTCCTACACTTCCACATTTGTTCACACACTTTTTTTTGGAAGACCTCAGGATCTATTCTTGCTTGGTTTCTGAGGGCAACTAAGTTATGGTTCTGTTTGAGGACAGTAGGCAAAATAGTACTTCATAAAACTCCTGGATGAAAATTGCTAAAAATTCCACTTACCCACAGTGTTTTGTCCCAAGGAACAAACTTCTTTGTATAGACATCCATTGCTTTCTATGTTTTTTTTTCTGTCACTTCTGAGGATAAACAAGGTCAAACCTATTAATATATTGTATGATATTTCTGAAGGACTGTTACCTTCCTACATCTGGGTTGAAGGAGAAGTTTTTGGGTGACCAGAATTTCTGACTCAGTCAGACTTTGGACGATGTTGTCTGATGGATGATGCAGTCTTGGACCAATACTGCCTTCCCAGGGACCTTAAAACAGGACTGAGCTCTGTTTGCTGCAAGCTGAGGCCTTTATGCTGGATGCAGACACTGGCTGGCCTGGACACCCCTTGGATGCATTCAGCTACAACTGCACTGGGAAGGTAGAAAGCCTGGGAGGGTGGTAGAAAAGACAAGTAGCAGGATCTGAAGTTGCTCTCTTCACTTGTCACCACAGGGGTCTGGACAGGGCTGAGGAGCAGGGCCTCCAACAGGAGCCATGGACAAGGCAGCAGAGCAGGCATCAGAGATATCCTTTGAAAGAAGGCAGCAGGTCTTGTTTTCATTCTTACCTAGGGCAAAGCTTTCTGAAGCATTTGTATGTAGCTTTCCCCTTCAGGAAGTTACCCATCCTTTGGGTAATTTTCTGAAAATAATGTGGAAATTAGCAAACAGACCACCAAAAATGCTTTGGGAGGAAAGGCTTTGTAATGTTTGTAGTGCCTAAGGTCTTTTGGGAGAGGAAGGCAGGATGGGCAAAACATGAGTAACTTTTAACAACTAATAGACATTAGCACACACTTCATAGTTCAGAAGAACACATCAAAGGCACAACAACAGAGGGATATAAACCTGGCCACAAATATGAGTGTAGTAATCTTACTACAAAAAATGCAAAATTTGCTATCCCTAAGAGGAAAAGAAAATTCTCTACCACAATGAAGAAAGCCAAAGCATAAACCCTGAAGAGAGGTGTGAATATGCCCATACATATGCAGGATTACGCTACAGACATACAAATCTTTGGATTTATTTAGCTGTGACAAAACTAAATATTAACATATTAAATTAAAAACCAGACTGTTAAGAGGCAAAAATAAAGCTTTTATGAGTGAATCCCACATATTTTTTCTCTGCACAAAACACAGCAGTTCAAAGGACTGTTCATGTATAGACTACTCACCTATGCTTTATCCTCCAGCATAGACCATCTAATAATCCAACAGAATGTACTCATGATTTATCAGTTCTCACAGCCAGTGGAAATAGATAAATATTTCTCATTAAAATCCTTAGAATACAAAATGTTAAGCTCCAAAATGTACAAACCACACATCTACGTGAAAGGAATATTCACACCAACCCGAATTAATTCAAAGCCCTTCTAAACAAACTTCACAGTAATACTAGGAGAACAACAAATATTTACCTCCCATGCCCCTAAAAGGCTCATCTTCTCTTTAGATACTGATTCTAAAATTCCTCCTCAAAATAATTACTGAGGACCTGAGCTTGTTTCTGTGGAAGGCGATGGATGGCTCTCCGCTAGCTCCAGCAGAGGCCCTAATTGCTTGCCTCTACTAATAAACTAATCTCAGGCACCTGGAACTAGCAGGCTCCATGCAGGGCAGACAGGGCTCAGGTTACCTAAGAAATGCTCCAAATATATTCACACAAATCACTGGCCCTGCAGATGTGCAAATACTGCTTTTGTCATATTGCTGGAGAGATGGACATGTGTTTGCAGGGCTGTAGCACATAAAACCTGAAGACGAATTCATTGTGTTCCTTTAATCCCTTCCAGAGGCCAGGTGGGCATTTGGGAAGCCAGATAAGTGTGCTGATTATCCACATTACTCATTGCTTTAATCCATTTGTCTGTGACTCAGAGTATCAGAAATGCTCACAGCATAAATATGTAGATGGCTGGAAAAAATATATGTATGTCATGAATGCCTGTTGTCTGTAAAATAAAACCTAATCAGGAAGTTAGCCTAAAACTTTGACTAAAATCTAAACAAATATAAACTTTGCTGATGTCTACAGTGTTTAATATTACATTTAAAGGATTGGGATGCCATGAGAGGATATAAGCCATGGTGCAAGCCTTATGAGACAAACTACCATACTTTTAGCAAATTTTAAAATATTTTCACAGGCTAATGTTTTCTGTGTCCTCAGAAATTAAAGCAGGTGTCAGGCAATTTCCATGGAAGCTTCCACAAATTTCTTCTCCTTCCCTGAACAGATTATGTTGATAAACACGTGTCAAACACAGTATGTGTCTGGGTTCATTTGAGGAGGGGAGAATGATATAAACAGGACACACTTTGACCTGAAAATGGAGGAGAGAAAGAATATCCTATATTCTTGGTCTCCAAAAAAGTTGCTGAAATTGATGTCTGGTTTTGGTGATGTTCACACAGGTGGATTTGTATTAAAAAATTATTATCTCAATCTGTTTGTCTGCATGAAAAATATTGTTTCTATTGACTACATAGACACAAAGACAAAATCATTTTAGAAGCAAAGAGAGGAACATCTTCTAAAGTTATCTATGCTTTATGATGTTACAGGCTTTTTTTTCATCTTCAAGACACTGTAAAAATCTTCAAACCCACAAAACAAACAAACAGCCCAGCAAAAAGCCCTCAAAATCAGCAAAACAAACAAACAAAACAAAACAAAACAAAA
>VZUA01084849.1:5523-16461 GCA_013401035.1 Horornis vulcanius
TTTTTTTTTTCATGGGTTAATGTGTGTAAGTTAAAAAGTGTTGTTCAGTAAATTTATTCATCATGAATCATGAAAGGTTGATTTCCTTTATTGTATCACACCATAAACATAGTAATTTTTGGTTTGTATTTATACTTCCATAAACTTCATTTACCCTCATGGTGTCAAGCAAGTCCATTTCCTTTCCAGAAAGTGTCAACATATATGTACGAACACATAGTGTTTTAAAATAACAATGCTATGGAAAAAAAGAATTGTTAGCTTGCTTGTCGTGTAGGGGCTTGGGGTGGTTGTTTTTAAAGAAAAATAAGGAAAAATTGCACAATGATTGCATAATGACAGGTTTACCTCTTCTGAAACAACACAGGATTCCCTCCGGTGCTCACTGTCAGTAAGGTCAAATGCACCATTTGTTCTCAATATCTATTTCTAGGTATGCTAGCAAAAGAGCAAATGATGTGCTGTAGCAGAGTAAGTCAGGATCCTGTTCTGTATTACCATTTCCCATTCTGTGTTCTGCTCCAAACCTTCTCTTTGAGATGGATGGTAAGTTTTTGGCCATGGCTTATTTTGTCCATTTCTTGAGAATAAGCTGATCCGCAAATGGAGACCAGTTATATTGCAATTCTGTGGAGCTGAGACACTCAGTGTTCAATAAAAGTAGTGAAAGAAGGATGTAACATAAATGGGAGAATAGTGTAATGCATCTGGTTCATCTTGCTGGACTTGGACACTGGACTCAGGAAGGATCAGCTCACATATGCCTTGGTTTTGCAGATAGGTGTGTGTTACACTTGTTTGGCCGATTTACACTTTTTCATAAGAAAACAAAAATGCAGTGATCCATTTTAAGTGAGATACTGAAGCTGGAATTTGTTATTTGAATTAAAAGATAGCTTCAAACTCTATGTTCTTAATAGTAACATAGAATTCTTCTTTCACATTTTGTTTTGGTTTGTTGTTTGGGTTTTCTTTAATTAAATAGACCAGGTCTTTTTGGAGTGAGTGCAGAGGAGAGCCACAAAGATGATCAGAAGGCTGGAGCATCTCTCCTAAGACTTGAGTTGTTCAACCTTGAGAAATCCTAAACAACAAATTTTATGAATGTTGTTTGGATCAGTCTTTTTAATTAATTTAAACATTTCATTTTGAAAGGGTTGTGACATCTTAGTTAAGTTGGTGGAAGGCACTTGTAGATGAGCCATAGACAGCATTAACAAATCTTCCTACAGAGGAATATGTCAAAGAAATAAAATGTGAAGCAAAAAACCAAACTTCCTCACCTTATTGTCATGTAAATTCCAGGAGCCCATTTTATCTTTGTGCCCTTTTCCTTGCTTTGCTCAGTGAAACTGAGTTAGATCCTTTCAAAGTGTTTGATGTGTGGTCACCTGTCTTCTTTTTCCTTTGGGGATGCAGGCATCACCTGGTTGCAAGAGACTTGCTTTCCTCAGTTAACCATTGTGGATGCCTGAGATGCAAATCATTGATTGGCAAAGATTCAGGGGTTATACTTTGAAAGCTCCTGACATTTGGAGTCCAGTGTCATCTTATTTTATATGCTGTTTGAGCTGCTACTGCTTTCCTGATTGTGCAGTGGTCATGGTGGTGTTTACAGGTGTGGTTGATATTTCTGTGGCTGTAGAGAACTATGGTGGAAGAGGCAGGCATGCCAGAAGCTGCCTTGCTGCTTAAGTTCTGTCATGGGACTGTCAGACTTCATATGGACAAAGCTGGCTCAAGCAAGAGAGTCAACACAACTTCCTCCATCTCCCACTTGGAAGGAGAAGCACATCATGATCATCTTTGATTGTTTCAGATTCTAGGCTGAATCATTCATATTCAAGAATGATTTTGTTCTGTTTTGGACAACTAAGAGACTTGTACAAGTTGTTCTCTCTTTTGGGAAACCTTGCGGTGACCAGTTTGGCTGGGTACCCCTAGAGGAGAGCAGTAAGAGAACAAACAGCGATACAACAGCTGAGATACAAAAAATTGTTGACTCGTTGCTGCATTTCACATCCTTACTGCATCCTTTTGCATTCATTTTGTATTTACAGTGCAAGTTTGCATATAAAACCACAACACATCACTATCAAAGTTGCAGTATTTGGGATGGATGCACCGAGAAGGGTGATCAGCATATTCCTTAAAGCATCTTTTGTTTTGCTTAAATGCTGTTGACTTGAATATCCATTGTATTTTTTGTGATGAAACTTGGAGATATATAAAAAAAGTATTCTCTTGTTGGTTGTGCATACATAATTTCAGCTCACCAGCTGGAATCACATGTATATGTAAATGATGGCAGATTTGGGCTCATAATTGTTCAAATTGGCTATGGCATTTGTTATGTCAACCCTGTGTTCTCAGTGCTGACACTTTAGATTTCAATCAAAATTTTGTTAGGCAGAAGTCATAGAAAACTCCATTCTTTTAAGTGGGTGACTTTCTCATGATACAGTCTGGAGCTAGCATACACTTGAAGAATTATTTTAGCAAATGGCAGTCTTTTAATAGTTTAGTCTGTGGCATAGCCTTAACAGGTTATATTCTTCAGAGACTTCCAAGCTGCCCATCAAGATAGTGTCCAGTACTAATTATGTATATTTTTCTTTATTCTGTGAGTGTGAAATAGAATGCCTTTTTTGTTTTTCAAATTTCTGTTGCTATTTTAGCCTCCTCATTTGCATGGGCATGCTGTATATATCGATTATTAGGGACAATTGCTAGCTGCAATGACATTTATGAAATAAGGAGCTATATTGCACTACTTTTAGAATCATAGAATCATTAAGCTAGGAAAAGACCTCCAATATCATCGAGTCCAACCTTTGACCACATCTGAACACCACCATGTCTAAACCACTAAGTGCCACATCCAGTCATTCCTTCAACACTTTGAAAGATGGTGATTCCACCACCTCTCTGGACGGCCCATTCTGATGTTTAACCACACTTTCAGTGCAAAAAATTCTCCCAGATGTCCGACCTGAACTTCCTCTGGTGCAGCTTGAATGCATTTCATGCTGTCCTGTCGCTTGTTGCTGAGAGAAGAGCCTGATCCCTACATGGTTACCCCCTCCGTTCAGGCAGTTGCAGAGAGCAGTAAGGTCCTTCCTGAGCCTCCTTTTCTCCAGGCTAATCTACTGCAGCTCCCTCAGCTGCTTCTCATTGGACTTGCTCTCTAGACCCTGGAGTTGTTGTGACCCAAGTGTGGGCAGCTGGCCTTGTAGAACCTCATACTGTTACCCTCAGCTCATCAATCCAGCCTCTGCAAGAGCCCACAACATACTTCTACCTTCTGGTGTTCAGCTGTTCCATTAACATATCCTGTGATTTTTCTGGCATGCCTAGAAAATTCCCTCTCCCTTCTCAGGCCTCTGAAGATGTCAGGTTTCTGTCCATCCCAGGCTTGATCTCTGGAAGATTGCAGCTTGAAGAAAACCAACTGTGGTTATTTTTCCCTCATCAGAAGTTCTGTGGCTGTAGCTCTCATTACTTTTTTAAGCTTTCCTTTATGTATTTGCTGCTGCAGTTCCTTTGATTCTGAGCACAGTCACACAGATTAACAGGCATCAGCGCAAACCTGGGCAGGCAAATGGCTGATCTCATAATATTTATAAAAGATAATGCCAACAGTTTCTCAGTTTACCACAGTCCTGACTCTTTATTAAAAAGAATTGAAAATGCAGAGCTGTCAGCCTTAAAATCAGGGAGTGACTAGCAGAGAAACATTTACTGATCTGGACTGTCACAAAGTACATTTTGGTGTCTTAGTTAGGTAGGGCTCAAGCAGAGTAGAAGTGCCTTAAGGCACAGACCGATTCTGAGCTTTATGTTCAGAAGCATTTTACAGTCATGCTAATATATCTCTGAAATTAAGCATCCTAAGCATGGCTGATTGTCTTTTAGTTAATTTATCACTGTGGAGTGTCTATGTAGTCACTTACAATGACAGGCTGTGGTAGGGACAGTGAACCCTTCCTGTGGCAGACTGCATCTGCAGGCTTTGTCTGGACCTGTGATATAAATGTTCCTGATAGGCCCTGTTTTCCTACCAGACAAGGTTGGTGATTGTCCCCGTTCGTGCACATGTATGTGAGGGAAACAAGGAACCACGTTGATTAAAGCTGGAACTTCTCCAGTTCCTCCTTACCCACCCCAGTCTCCTCCTGTGCCCCAGCTTGTCTCAGCAGGGAACGTCTAAGACGTGTCCCCACCTCACAGCACATCAGCTCCTGCACTAGACACTCCTCTGTTAGAGACACTCAGGTTTCTATCATTGACCTTCTCAGGAAAAGTGCATTTTGAACATCTTCAATGTAAATGCATAGCTGCACTTCTGAGTAGATAAGTGTCTGGTTTTGCCATCAGCAAAGTCTAAATTTCATGCAGTGGTTGTAGGTCTGATGCATTGGTCACAATACCTTGTTTTCTGGGTATTGTGTTCCTGTGGAACTGCAAGTCTAGGGTATATATTTTAAATTGCTTTTAATGATGGTAAATAGTCATTGGTAATATCATGTTTGAATTTATATGGTCCATTGCCTACGAGACCAGTGTGTGTTCACATCCTGAACTCCACGTTTGTGTATTCCATTCAAACTGTTGATTATAGCCTGATGGATAGCCTGTTAATATGGAGCTTAGCTCCAGTACCTCTATGCCACTGGTTTTAGTATGCTGCTGAGAGGGAAGCAGTACATTCTGCCTTTTCCCCTCCTGCTCAGCTCTAATGTGTGCTTTTTAGAAATAACAATTTCTACCGTGGTCTGGATTTCATTGCAAGCTATTGCAGAAACAAATACTGATACATTCTAACATTTCAGAAACATGATGGAGCATTTTCCGTGCTGGTTGAATGTGGTAGCACCATTTCTGCATTAAGTTAATTGTAAGGAAAGTGTTCCTGGGCATGGCAGCTTGTTTTCATACCAAGATCTGGATTTCTAAACACTTGCTGATTTATACCCCATTAGATACAAATGTTTTTATGTCATCAAAAGATTTGTAAGTACACCTTTTATTTAGAATGCTTGTTAAGGTGTAAATTATAGTTAGTGCGAAGGAAAAATAGAAAGATATTTCCCTGGATTATTATGATGACTTGTGATTATTGTGGTGACTTTTCACCTCAAAACAATTCTTTGTCAGCTTGAGAGGTCTAAGGAAGTAAAAGGCAGGATATGCTGTAGGGAGACCAAACAAAGAAACAGAGTATGAGATTAGGATAGGCTGACTCATTCATTGATCCAGTGGTGAAAAGGAATTATTCCTCAAAGTTCAGGGCAAATGCAGCATTTCTTGTGTTTTCTTTCCTTAAAAGGAAGGGCTTAGTTCCTCTATGAAAATATTATTTATGGGCAGAACAACCTGCCCATCAAATTTTCTGTCTAGAAATTAAAAATGCATTGATGAGGAATAAGGAAGCTACAATGGAAGGAGTTACATTGCGTTTGTCTTCCAGAAACAAGCAAGGCTTTGAGCATCCTCTTCAGCCTTAATTTCATCCAGTCAGTGTCTCATTTCACAACCTGACAGGTAAAATGATTGGTGTCAGGAAGGCAGTTTTCTCTTGGCTCCTGGCACCCTTCCAGTGCTGTGATTCGTGCCCCAACACCGTGCAGCACTGTTTTAGTTGCTCTACAGTGGTTTCCTGCTTACAGCAGAATTGAAAATGCACATACAGAGGTCTCAGCAGTGGAGCTTTGAGAAGCATAAGTGGATTTGTATGTGGGGGAGCAACCAGTCCTGATCAGTTTGGGCGCAACATTTGCATAGCTGATATGCAAAAGCACAAAGCCCAAAGGCACAGAGAAGTTTGAAGCTTAGAAGAAGAAGCTTAGCAAACTACAAGAAGTGTGGGCGTGCAGGCTCCGGCCAGCTCCGCACCTGCTCCCACACTACCACTGGCAGGCGGTGCTGCCAGAAGAGCGGGTTCGTGGCGTGTGCCCGAGTGTCCAAGGCGATCAGTTCGGCGAAGGCAAAGGGAGAAAGACGGACTCTCCAGGAGGGTAAAACAACGGGGAGTTTATTCGGGGGAAGCTGCTCGAGGAGAGCAAGGGACAGGGTCGTGCAACAACTTTTAAGGTGGGGAGGGTTCAACAGGCGGGATTACAGGACAACCAATCAGAAACAAGGGAGGCAGTCTCGAACATAATATCAATCAACTTCAGAACCAATGGGGAGGAGGTAGGAGGTGGAGTTCGGGGAGTCAACCAATCCCTCGACGCCTTTCCTGGAACATTCCAGACGCCAGGGAAGGGCCAGGGCCTGACTGACAGGGCAGGGGGCAGGAGGTTCGGGGATTGACAGATGGGGAGGTGTCAACCAAGGAACATTCTAGAACTTTACAGAAAATTCCAAACTCCTAATCAATAACAGATTAAAACATAAAAGCCCACACTGCCACAAAGAAGATGTTCAAAACGTGATGGTGGCAGTATTGTTTAATATAGATAGATATAGATGATATAGATAGATATAGGTATAGATATAGATATAGATATAGATATAGATATAGATGTATATCAGCTTTTATTTTAGACCCTCTGCTTTCAAAGTACTACAACTTTCTTTTTAAGAGGGGTTTAGTTTCCAAAATGTAGTGTACAAGATTTGGGTCAATCAAAATTGATGCAAGGGGTTTTGGTTTCTTCGATTTGATAGCAGCAAAACAACACAAGTTAAAATAGGGGAGCTGGGGTTGGTGGGACTTCAGTCATTTTTGGGCAGACAGGTGTTTCCTGAGATGTTAAAATAAATCCATTTGTTTGTAGGTAAGATAATACTTAAAATGCAAGTCCCCCAGTGTAACTCTGTAACTGAACATCCATGGAGCCATTCTTTCATCTGTTACAGCTTCTTCAGGCATGGAAGGTGACAGGAGTACTTCTGAGAGCTGTAGGAGCTTGTTCTTCAAGCTTTGGTATCCCTGCTGTTTTCCAACAGTGACTTATCCACATTTTTCTGTGCATGTTTGAGAGTACACAAGCGGCCTCATGTACCAAATAGCTTCTCAGTTACTGGCACTTGGTATAAAACCAAACTCAGTGACAAGATTTCTTTCCAGCAGACCTTATATCATGAACTTTCAGTATGTACTGAAAGGAAGATACCAAATCAAAGCAAGTTTTCCTTCAAACAAGCCAAGATATCTTCCCACTGAGAGAAATTTTCTTGCCAAATGCTGGCTCTCCAACTGTGGCCATCTTGACTAGGGAGCTATTTAAAGCAAGGATGCAATGATTTTTTTTTTTCATTATGGCAAGACTTTCTTTCACTTCTCATGGATGGCTGAGATGTTGATGCTCAAACTTTCCTTAAAAAAGTACGTTCAGACAGAAATCAAGATCAGGAAATTTCAGTGATAATTGGGATGAACTGAAAGTAGAATTAAAATGGACACTGTTAATATCTGTGCTGTTTCCACTATAATCATATTAATTTCTCTTTATCTGATGTATTCTATCCTTGTTTAAGTCAGAGCACAGCCCACATGGTTGTTGCATCCACTTGAATGTATACTGTCTCTTATACTCTCTGACATGGTTTGTAGCCGGTAAAGAAGGGGCATTGTAGGGGTGGTTCAGAAACTGGGCCCAGATATGCCAGTATCGTTTAGGATAAATGACATTGCATTGGATGAGAAACTGTCCCTTGTCTGATCCCTTGGACACGAAACATGGATGTGACATTATGTACGTTAGGAGGTATCTTGTGTGAATTTGGTTTTCCAAGTTTGCTGCAAGGTTACTTGCCATGGAATAAGTACTTACGGCTTCACTGTTTGTTACTGTTGCCCTTATGATGAACAACCATTATCTTTTTGACAGAAAAGAGTTACCTTTTCCAAAAACTTGCATCACTTAATTATCTAGGTTATGTAGGCAAATACAGCTCCACACTGCCTAAACACCAGCCATAGCACTGAACTTGTTTATTTAAAGGCATGAATATGCACATGCCTGGTTTTAATTGGAATATACCCCATTTTCTCATTTCTGCCCTTGTTATGCAAAAAAGGTTTGCATTCATCTAACCTTACTTCCAGCCACACTGTTCTTGTTGCTGTTTTCTCCGTTGCTGTACCCCCTGCCACCAGTCTTCTGCTGAATCAGGTGTATGATGCAGATATGATTATCATCTGCTCATGTCTTCTAGCCAGACTATGCCAAATCTCACAGATTATTTTGCATAACATATTTAAGACACCACCTTTCTTCTCCGTCTGTGTATCTCACGTGCTTGTTGGGTTCCCTGCTCTGCTATGCCTTAGTTATTGCACCTCAGCATACGGCCACTGGGGATGAATCTATCAAATGCAACATGCTTAGTTGCATTTTTGGAGTCTCATGGTCTGGCTTCTCACTGATTCCACTAACCTTTCATACAGTATCCAAGTATTTACACACTCTTCCTTATCAACCCAGAACGCCAGTTCATCTTTGAGGATATTGAGGATATTGCCCTTGAGAAATGACTTTCAGGCTTGCATTTCATTGTGACTACACAGAAAATAGTTTATCTGCTTATGTGCCAAGATGATTGCTAATTGATGATAACTAAATGCTTTTCCTATGCTAATTCCGTCTGTCTTTAAACAGCTGTTGTCTATTGTCTAAACTAAGATCTTTGAGGAAGTAAATGCCTTTTTCATTTGCTTTGGTTTTGTGCAGTACCTAATGCAATGGGTTTCTGATCCATGATTTAGGTTATAGACACAGTTCCAAAAATAATAAAGTACAACTAGTTTGTTCTAGTGATTACCTCTAATAGCATTGTTTATGTCTTTTCTTTTTTATAGTTTTTACTTACAAGCAGTACCTTTTAAAGAACTGTAAATTTCAAAGTCAGAACAAATCATTCTGAGATTATAAGGTAGCAGCATCCCTAGCTAAAACCTTCCATAAATATTCAGGACTACTGAACACAAAAATAAAGAACACCAGTAATTTAGACTGCATTTCTGTTATTATTCCCAGGCAGTTTACTGTCTTGGAAAAAAGGAAAATATTTTTTCTCTATGTGCTTATGTTTTATAGTACTTTGTTTGTAAACTGTTAGACTGTTTCCCTGAAGGAAATGGTGAGAATGAATTCAAAGCCTGTTGAAGCTAGTGAAGCATTAGTCAGATTTAACATTTGTTTATTTGTGCCTTTTATACAGAAGGAAGGTAGGGTGTATTTTTTTAAGGAAAATACACAAAGCTGATTGCAGAGCTACAAAATTGGTAAATTGTCTTGAGGGCAGGTCTGCTCCCTGAAACTGATTTTAAATCATGTTCTTAATTGACTGAATGTAAAGATGACTCCTCTTTGAACAGTCTCATACGGATAACAAAGAGAAATCCCAAATTCATTTATTGTTGTTTGGGCTTTTAATGATTGATAGTCCAGACTTTGTTTGACAACATAGGCATCACCAGAATAGTTACCTAGAAAATGAGTTCTTGGTTTCTTATACACAGATTTTAGTTTTGACTTAGAAAATAGTGGCCTCTTTGCCAGAGGCAAATTGTAATCTGGCAGGCACACAAGGCCCTAAAGACTTCAGAGGAGCTGAGTAGAATGGCCTATATATCTCATTTTGAAGCTTTCTGCAATAGCTTTGAGTCCAATGAGGATCTGTGTGTTGGAAAGATCTGCCTCTTGACACAGCAACAGAGGAAGAAAGATTAGGCAGCCACTATGTGGAGGCCCAATTTCTTTCTTTGTCAGAATGACTTTAACAGTGGGCTGCTGGATATGATAGATCTGTTTTTTACCTAAATCAAGACAATGATGCTTCTGATGGTCCTTACTGTGTCATCCTAATTTTGTGCTGCAAATGATCAAATATAGGGTGGGGAAGTATTCAAGATCTAGTAAGAGGAAAGAGAAGTTGTGTATTACCTGCAAAGCTTTTAAATTTCCTAAATCTGATGAGTGTGCTCTGTTTTTTGAAGCCACTGATTACTTTTTGGGGAGACTTAATAAGCTGATAAGAGCTTTAGAATGTCTGTCGCTTCTTTGCTGATGTGTGTGTTTATGTAGGGCATGCGTATTGAATAAATGTACATGTAAAGAGATTGAATTAGACCCATTCACACTTTCACGTGGATGTGCAGTTGAGGTCAAGTGTGCACAAAATTCAGACACAGTGAGCTTTCAGATAAATGGGACAGGACCTCTATTGCTGAAAGTTAGCAGAGCTTCTTTGACATCAAGGAGTGTAAATCCACAGATCATCCCTGCTGACCCAGCCCATCCTGCCTTAATTTACATATACCACTCTTTTTGTTTCTGCTAATGAACAGGATGGCTCTTTCTTTCTCCCCGTGCAGAAGGGGGTTAGTCCCAAGTCTGGGAATAAGTTTGGGACTCCCGGCTACTGTCCAGGTCCAGCTGTTTAGCAAAAACCCTCTGGGCTGAAATTGCCCTTCTCCACCACTACAGGGGCTTGCCCGCTCAGAGGAGTGACTGTGCTGGAATAAACTGAAGGTCCAGAAACTGTCATCTCAGGTGACTCTTATCTTTGTGTAATAATATCTTGTACACAGTTTCCAGTGCCATTTTTCCTCTACATGGCCTGGAAACCAAGAGCTTGCGTGCTTTTTGAAGGTGTTTGTTTTGACTTCAGTATGGCCCAGATATCCCCAAAGGAATTCAGTCATCTTCCCATACAATAACAAAATAAAATCTGTTATCAAAACAAACAAGTGATGGTTTAGGGAAGAAGGTGTACTGAAGATAGGCTAGGTGAAATGTTTGTTGCAAATCCAAGGCGTACTGCAGGATGTTTCTACTGCTCCTTCTTTTTACAAGGTTAGGAACTTCTTGAACTGATACAATGATTTATTGGAACTGAGCACAAGACAACTTGTCATCAGACATCATCGTAAAGCTTGGGGAGAAACACAAAGCATTCCTCCGCATTTCCATACTGTGGTATTAA
>VZUA01084849.1:19352-24352 GCA_013401035.1 Horornis vulcanius
TTTTGGAAATGTATTATAATCTCTCATTGCTGAGGCAATATTTTATTAATGGTTCTCTTCTGGAAGAAAAATAATAACACACTAGTCAGTTGAGAATTCTTATAGTTCTAGAAGCTGCATAAGACAGCCTTTGTTAAGAAAATTACCTCTTAAAGAATTAGAGAAGCATAGATATTTATTAAGAAAAGCCCAAATGTATAGCCTAAATGTGCCATTCTTGCTCACTGGAGTAATTCTGTTTACTTCAGGAGAAGGAACTATTCCTGTGACAGTATAAAGCACCTGGTGAAATTTTTAATTTCCTAAATAATTCATCTCTGGGGATGGATAATGCATATTCTAACATTTTAATTGTAGTGTATTATATTCTATTTTCAGACTAAGAGCTAGCATATACTGCAATTTTAAGTGGTATTGTATAATGAGTTATGTCTCTGATTAAAGATTATTTATGTGCTTGGGTTTTTTATGATTATTATTTTTATTTACTTCATAGACATACTTCACAAAATATCATGGGCTGGCATCTCTACAGTAGCTCGGAGCTGCTCTTTAAAATGTCCTTGACTTTAAATAAGTATATAGCCAGAATAGGCATATTCTTGGCTTCAATGTAATTTGCCTTAGTCCACTCTCTGACAAGGCTGTTTAGAAGGGAGGATGCCAGTGGTTTCCAAGAGGAAAATTTATACTGGGGGAAATTCAGTGTTTGACAGTAACACAAAAGGACATGAGAGGCAGGTATGAAGGCACCTACTACAAGTGACTCCAAATTTTAATTGGACTTTTCTTTGCTTTTTCAATACTAACAGTTGGAGCATGTATTAATAATTAAATAAAAACAGTGGAATCCTTCTGACATCATTCAGCTTAGGGGGAGATATTAATGCACTGCATTATTTTAAAAACAAGTTGTATGTTCTGCTTGGGCTCTATCCTGGGAAGAGTGTGACTTTGCAAAGAGAAAAAAGGAAAGGAGAGCAGTATCCTTCTTCTCCGTTGCATTTTCTTGTTTTTTCACATGCTGGGTTTAGGGAGTGGGACAGCTAAGAATATTTCTTTTTACCTTGATTAAAAAAATACCCTGCAGTTTGAATATTCTGTTTTAAACATAAAGTACCAGCCTAAATCTTGGTATCCGTTTCCAGTAAGGATGCAGGACAGAGTACCTTACAACTTTACCTGTCTGGGCTTTCAAGTTACCGTCTCCAAAATATACCATCAGCTCATGGGTGCTGCCTCCCCTTTCACGTCATGTTAAAGGCAGGGCTAACAGGTTGAAGGGCATTGTGAGCCTCCCAGGGCCCTCCTGACTCACTTCAAATCAAGACAGGTAGGCCTGAAGGTTAGATGCAAAGCAATAATGAGCTTTTTATTGCCACGTGATAGCCGTCTGATTTCTTATTTTCAGGTAATTGGTTGGTTTGTATTAGAGGAAGTGAGAATGATTTAAGAACTTCTTGGAAACCTGCCTCACTGCATTAGGAACTGAAACCAACCCAGATTTAGTGGAGGATTTTTCATACTTTTCAGTAGAGTATTTTAGAGATCATTAAATGTGAAATTAATTAATCCTTATGATTCCTTTGGGAGATGGAGGATTTTTATTAGTCTGTTTTACAGACGGAGAAACTGAGATAGTTTCAGGCAACTCACTTCTATGTGGTGAACCACTGGTGGAGCAAGGATGACAGAAGAACACCTCCTAACTGGTTCCTAGGCTTCTTCCTCAGCTGCAAACCACAAAACCAAACTGTTTTAGTGCTGGACCACTGCATGTCCAAACTCTTTTATAGCTATGTCCATTGTAAGTGCCTTAAGCCTCCTTAAGTTCAAGCTGCAGGTGTCACAAATTTTGCATCCAGTGAATGAGATGTATTGTCAAGATGTCTGCAAAAGTTTTAATTTAATAACCTTGCCATACATGACATAAGAATTCTGGGAGAGTGTGAAGTACAGGGCTGTTTTTGATGTGCCTTTCATATCCTTTGACCACACCAGTGCTTCTCTTGAGCTCCCTATTGTAATATCTTTTAACTCTCTCTTGCTGGAAAATCTCTGACCCTGAGATCCATTCAGAGGCAGAAACCTTGCTGAAAACAGTCTCATTTACTGCATAGTCTTAATTTGCTCCCTGAAAAATTCCTACTACTGTGATACACTGAGGCTGTGGAAGAAAAAAACATATACAAGCCTGCAGCTGATGGCTGGATCCTAACATATAAAAAGAAGGTGAAAGGGGTGCACTAACGCTGGACATCTTTAATTCTGGTACTTCCTAATTTTATGCTAGATAAAACAAGGGGCTTGTAATTTGAGATTTAAACTGTCATTCCTTGGGTTTGTTTGTTTCCCTTGTATTCTCAGAGGGTCCAAAGGAACCACACTGCTTGCATTTGTAGCAACAACTTCCCATGTAGGTGATGATCACCAGTCCAACCCCAGCCTCCAAGACTACGGCACATGCTGTTTCAGCTTGTTAGGGGATTAACAACTTCAGCTGAAGGCGTAATAAGCCTTTTATCCTTTAGGCACCAGCTATTACAGGGGTATGCACATCACGTTTGAACAGTGCCCTATCTAGCAGGATTGAAATAGAAACAAAGGAGTACAGGACAGTCGAGGGGAGAGACCCCAGCAGCCTGGGACAGGGTGTTTTGAGCCCCTGATGGTTTTGCTTTCTGGCTGATTTGGCTGCTCATGGGGTTGATGCATAATCTGCAAAGAAGAGAGCTCTGCTGGGGTGGTGGCTCCTGGGGACCCTGCCTCTGTCTGCCTTTAACCATGCTGTATTTCCTTTTTATTGCACCTGCAAGCAGTACTTGGGAGCAAGGCACTAAATTTTGTATGCCGTCTGGATGTCAGCAAGCATTGCAAAGAGGGGGGTTGTATTCCAGTTAGGATGCTGTTTTGGCTTTGCAGATAATGCAAGTGTGACAGAGTAGCTCCAGGTTTGTTTTGCTCACTCCAGCACGCTGAGCTGGGTTAAAAAACATTTTCATTTTCACCTCATTTCTCAGAGAAAAAAATCTTCCGCATTATTTTCTTTCCCTCTCCAAGAAACAGTTTCATTTTGTTGAAAACAGACAGAAAAATAATCCTTTAAGTTCTTGTTTCTCTAAACATCATCCTGATTGCAAATCCAGGAGCAGCAGTGTTTTGGGTCACACTTTTAATACTGTAAGGTGGACACAGAAATCTGCCTTAGACAGGTTTTTTTTTTGTTTTTGACTTTGCAAGAAATGTATAATATTTCCGTATTGGTAGCATGCTGTTAAATTTATAAGGCAGATCACCAACATTATGTTTATGGGCTGAGTTCATGATATATTTCTGATATGTCCATCCTTGGATCCAACACTGGCTTCAGTAGAGAGTTTCACCCTCCTGACTTTTGGCCATCAGCATATGGTAGAAATGCAACTTTTAGCGGTCCAAATGCTGCCCCATGTCTGCCGATCTCCCAGGTCCTGGATATTGAAATATGATGGTTTAAAAGCTCATGTCAGAAAGCAGAGAGTGAGAGGGTGATGGGACAAGGTGAGGGGTGGCTGCAGCCATACGGATGTCAGCGAAGTGCAAAGCAATACCACATGCCAGAAAATACTGCAACTACCTCTTGCATTTTGTATAAGCAATTTTCCAGTCTGTTGTCTTCTGTCAAATGCAATGTTCTGAGACATTTAAATAAAATAAATACTGCTGTTGAGTTATATTTAGAACCATGTGAAATTTCTCTAGTGAAACTCCCAGCCAGGCAAAACATGCCGGCTTTCAGGTTTCTGTACCACTTAAAGCTTCGTCTGGGTTTTTCAAAGAGGTTGCTCATGAAATCTGGTGGTGAAGGTGGCTGCTTTCCAAGGGAGAATGGCAGGGGCTCTGCCTGCCACTATGGACGCTGCTGGATGGCTTGGCCAAACCAGGGCTGGGTCCAGGTGAGCTTCGGCAGAGGATTTAGTTTCTTGCAGGTGGGAGGTCAAAAAAGCAAATGATGAGACAGGCTGCTAATGGAAATTGAAATGAAGGTATGCATAAACCTCCCACCCCTGCTCATTTTAATCGCTGAGCTCTCACATTTGCCTGTCTTCCCGGACATGCATCACTTGTCTAATGAGAATGGGTGTTGGTGTATGAGTACCAGCACATGTGGGGGCTGGCCAAGGCAAGAATAAGTGTGTGGAAATCCCTCCAGAGGTGGGGTGAGAGCCCACTGGGATGGGGGCCGTGGTGGGGCCCTGGGGTGGGGTGGTCTGCCCTTGACTTGAGCACACATCTCCCTCCCTCTCCTCTAGCCAGTGCAGGGTTGCTCCCAGCACACCACCTCAGTCCTGGAGAGTCACCCTCACCCTAAAGTGCTCCCCAGGAGCACCATTTTGCCCCCTGGGATGCAGCTGGGTGGAGCACACTACTCAGCTCTAGCCACATTTTGAGGTATCTTGAGCGTGGAGTGTTAGGTGTGTGCATCCCTCTGGCTTTGGAGAGGAAGGGAAGGAGGCTGGCAGCACAACACTTTGTAAAGGTAGGGCCATTGCTGCCTCACAGGCTCCAGTTGGTGCCACAGGGGCTCCAGTGCACGTTTCACTACACTTTTCCCCCAGTACTAACATGCAGTCAAATGGATTTTGATAAAGCAGCGAGTGATGTTCTCTCTTCCTTTTTCTCATGAGATGGGGAGGTGAGGCTGAGCATACCTTTAAATCACTGTCCTTTTTCTTCATAAGGATGCCCCAAATAATTTCAAAATACTCAAGGGCTTTATTGTAAAATAGACATTCGTGAGGAACCGGGTGTATTTGTTCATCACAGTTGTGGTTTAGCTGTGGTGGTCATGGAATAAAATGAATTCTAAACAGCATTTAAAATAATTGCATAAATTGTTTAACAGCTCATTTTACCTCAATAGGACCCTTTTTCATTCATTTAAGAGTTAACCTTGTTTGATAATGTGCTGGGAAGTGGTATGGAAACCTTTATTCTTCCAGAGGGTTGAAATCTTTTGT
>VZUA01084849.1:26852-29811 GCA_013401035.1 Horornis vulcanius
TTGTTCTTTCTGAACCATGAAATGAAATGCATATATCTTCACTAATGCTTGCTATCAATGTAAATGAGAAAAGGAGGCTTATTACCAATCACTGCTGCTGTGAAGCACACACCTCTGTACAGTTACAGGTAATAAACATCTTTTTATAAGTAGGAAGCAAGATATATTGAGTAATGGATACAATAAGCAGCAGACATGCCTTCCACTGTACTCCAGTGTTAATAGATCGCAATTCCCAGCCATGTACACATTCAACAGGATGTCCTAAAGCACCTTTCTGCACCAGAAGGTGCTGTTCCTCGTCACGCTCATTTATATCTTCAGGTGTTTTGAAGCTAGTGAAACTTTGCTGGCCAGTGGTTAATGGGCGTCTTCTCCAAGGAGAATTGGAGTATGTTTGGGCCGGTGAGCAAGCGCCAGGATCAGCTGTTGCTCGTGTCAGAGCCAGCAGCAGCTTTATAGGCGCTTTGAAGGAGGGGATGGAAGAATGATGTTCCTGCCCGGGACAGGGGCTTGGACCAGACAGCCTTTGAAAGGTCCCTTCCAGCCCATCCCATGCCAGAGACCAGCAAGCAAAGGTGACACCGAGGCAGTCAAAGTGGACAATGCAGAGTTCCAAACTTGCTGCAAGTTCTGTACGTTGCTAATGCTCACGTGATCATGCACCAAGCGCTGCTTTCCATTTTCCAGTTTGATGAGTGTGTGTGCTTCATATTTCCCAATGCTCTAAAAGCCACTGAGCCCATTGTACAGGGTCATTTAGCCTCTTGATTTCTAGAGGTCAATACAGTTAGTAAACTTCATGAATTTAGTACTGATGGCAAGGGTCTATGGTGAAAGGTATGTCAGGCANTAATATTCTGTGTGTGATTCTTTCTCAAAATTTGATTATGTATAATTGGAATGTATATAGTCATGTATCATAACCTGCTTATTTTCTGGAACCTTTGCAGAACTATTTAAATATTTCTCTGTAATGGAAAGTCTGATTATGAAGAGGGTGCTCCTTTTTTTAAATTACAGTATTGTCTTGATACTACTAAATCTGCTGCCTGCGATGTAACAGTGAATTAGGGTTGTGCAATTGACAGACTAAGTAGAGATGATCAAAACTGATTGGAGAGGAAATACAAAATTAATCCAGTTGTAGGATTCTGTGAACCCAACAAACATGCACAGCAGAATACTTTTATTTCTTTGGAGCCAGATGGTTTGTCCTATTTTAAGCTGATAGATTCTTCATGCATTTCTTTTGGATGTCATTGGTTTTAACTGCCAGACAGTATCTACTGTTAGAAGTTTCCTTATTCCTGGATTATTTAAAGAGTATTTTTGGCACATTCAAATGATCATACTGTACACCAAGTTAATTTTTCCTTACACTTAGCTCATACGTGAAAAAAGTGTTTATATAATGAAAAAAACCCTCTAAAATGAACAGTTCTTTTTTTCCTTCTTTTGACATGATGTTGACAGAAGTCGCTTTGATGTAGTTTAGAGTCATGAATTTTCTATCTGTTCTGTTTTTCCTGGGGCTCCATCTATTCAGACATCCTGATCTGTCATTTTGCAACACTTTGTGAAGTGCTTGACAGATAGCGGTTTTGACAAGTGCTGGACATCAGCAGCAATTCAGAATAAGCAGTGTATATTTCTCCAGGTAAAGTGACAAAACGTCTAAAAGCGTAAGAAGAACTGTACAGTCTTCAATCACATTTAATGTTACAAAGCAAGACTTTTTCTGCTTTCTCCATTTGTTCTAGTAATGTGCAGCGGCTCAGACTTGAGTATCTGCTGGAATTTTGGATTGATGACTTTCTCTTTTCCTTTTGTATTTCCTAGTACATGACTAATTTCTTCAGTTGGAATAAAAAATGGAAGCACTTGCTGAGACAGATCCAGAAAATTGCAGCACAGCTAAAGTTACATGTAATAATAATTTCCAGGGTCTTCTAGTATTTGACAAGAACAACATATACATTGATCAATTATCTTTGCATTTGTTGTTGCTTTGTTGGGTTTTGTGGGTGTATTGCCATTTTAATTCTACAAATATAGCATATATGAAGAGCCTAATTTAGGAAAATTACCATTATGGATTAATTATTCTATTTTCTATTCCACATTCCAAACCCTTTCTTGATGGTGGTTTATATTAAATCACCCATAGGTAATCATAGATTACAAATTTACATGATGTAGTATATTGAAAATGTAAAACATTTCATATAATTATTCTGCATCTGTATTCACTCAAGAAACAGCTGTTGAAAGTTGAGGGGGATGCAAAATGGCACAGCCTGAAGATGTTCTTGTTCATTCAGCTAACTCCTTTTTGATGTGATACCTACTGGCAGGGTTGTGTGGTGAATTCAACTTCTTTGACAGCCATCAGCCCCACTGACCAGTAGTTTCAGTTTTTATAGTTAGGGGAAAGATGAGAAAAAATATTTCCATAATTTAGATTTTTTTTTTTCAGCTGCTGGATCGAAAGCCCCTGCCAACAGCTATCTAAATCAACACCATGCCAACATGTTCTGTAGTCCGAAGGTCACTCAAACATCTGGCCCCACAGTCTTGTTCTTTAAGGTTTGTCACTGGGCAGCATCTGTTTATAGATTCTTTCTCAACCTCTCTTTGATCACTTTGACAGCAAAAAGAAGCTTCTATCACCCTTGATGTGTTAAGATAAAAATATCAGGAACATCAGACCATTGTAAAATTGGTGCAATTTCATATAATACTGTATCTGCATTTTTAGTTTCTTAATTTGATTTTTTTTTTGGCTGAGTTAGAGAGAATTATGTATTACTTTTTGCTGTTGAGATTAAAAAANAACTGATGCAGACAGCCCCAGAGTCCTTTGTTACTCCACAGAACTGCTCCAGCTTGGTATCATATCAGTTATTCACACCTACTCATGTTCAGCAGAGGGAGGTCTCTTCATGAGGACCTTATT
>VZUA01084849.1:39558-55624 GCA_013401035.1 Horornis vulcanius
CATATTACAGAAGCTATAGGTATTTTGCCACATTTCTTACACAAACTGTTTATGCCACCTGTAATTAAAAATGAGATAATCCCAGCAATTTGAGAAAATCTTATATGATTAATATCCATTTCCTTGTTACTTGCTGCAGTGAAAGATAATTAATTGTAAAGACAGTTTTAGAAGCAGTGCAATAATCTTCTCTAACCGAAAGCAAATGTTTAAAAAGTAGGAAAATTGATAATGCAATTAATTATGTGAATATTACAATAATCTAACCTCCTTGGTAGAAATTTGGTGCCTAGGGACAGTATTATCCACACATTAAATTGAAATGAACAATAACATCCTCTTTATCATTGCAGTCTAGGACACGGCAGATGTAACATAACTGCAGCCCTTGAGAGCTGCCTAGGTTGAGATTTCAGAGCAATTCTTGAAGAAGCAGATCTGCTCACAGAAAATCTTTCTCTTAATATCCTAAAAGGCTGTTTCAGATAGAAATTTAAAGACTTATCCTAAATGGATTCAAAGGCTTTGCATATAAAATGCTTCCAAAGGCATCCTAATTTCACGGGTGGATTTGTATCTAGATGATGGGTTAATCATGCTGTGTCCACCCTCTTTTGAGCTTTAACCTGTGTTTTGAGTACATTAGCTTCACAGGTAAGCATTCACTGAGCATGCCGTTTTGTTAATTGTAAATGTTGTATTTCAAACTTAGCTGTATTATTTCCAAAACAAATCTTAATGAAGGAAACAATAAACATAAACACTTATTTTTAAAATGCTAATGTACAAGAAAATAAATAAAATACATTGTTGATAGTATATGTGGAAAGTAATACAGAGTTACTGCAAGCTGTTGTGCTGAATGTTTTCTTGAAGGACTGTAAACTCTTAACCAATTGGGTATATGGTTATGATTTACATACAATATTTTCCTAATATTACAGATGGCAGTAGAAGCTCAAGATTAATTTATCTGGTATTCAATTAGACATCAACAGGTTGCTTATAATGTAACAAGAAAATGAGCATTTAAAGTCATGTGAGTTGCCACAGTAAAATGATAATGTACAAGTAGGTAAAATACAGCACTGATAGTAAGGAAAATGGCAGGAATTGAATTAGCTCAGTATAGGTGTGTGTGATTTATTTGTAACATGAATGTATGCTTTGTTTATTCATTATAAAGGAGAGAGGTCAAATGAGCTTTATTAGTAAAAATAAAGAAACAATATATCTGTTGCAAGTAGTGGAAAAAACTTAAAATGGTGAAATATTGAGGGATAAAAGGAAGTTTTTGTGTTTGATGTGTTGGTTGTTGTTTTATTTGTATTTACATATGCATAGACATATATTTCTCTAATCTTTAGCAGTCTCCACAGCAAACCATGAAGTGTCTGATGTGGATTCTCATTTCTATGGAGAATCAATATGCTGTTCAGAGGAGCAGCACAATGTGCCAGGTGGTGCCCTGTTGTTGGGATGCAGAGCAGCAGGGGCCCAGAAGCTGAAGACAACATAAAGGAGTGGAGATTTATGGAATAGTTGCTCTGTAAAAACTTTGCTGTACAAGTTTGAACTTGATATCTGATTTCTGCTGCCTTCCAGCTGACTTCCCCCTTGGGGCATGGACAGTGTCTCCTGGGCTCTGCCTCTACCTAGGAGATATATGAACTTGCAGGAGCTCCTGATGTTTACAGCAGGTATTGCTCAAGGGCACCTCTGATTCTTCTTGGTACAAACAGGACCCAAACTAAAAGAGGGGTCATTTTTTTACCCAAATTTACTTATTTGGAAATTTAGTGGGTTAGGTAAATGATATCAAGCTTGTTCTTGGTTTGTATTTCTGGTCTGTATGTGGCCTGGCCTGGGCTTGAGTCAAGATGACTTGAGCTAACAGAGCTGTAGCTAGATTTGGCAGTGAGCAGAATTCGTGTTTCAGACAATGCAGTCCATCAGTTCCATCAGGAGGTCGTCACCTGCAGCAGGCAGTTCAGAGGGGGCTACATTTCATTTCATTTTCCTTATAAACACACTTGGAGCAAGAGTTCTTGAAGCTACACAAGCATCAAATCACATGAAAATAAAACTAAAACAAACAACTACTTCCCCCCTAAACAAAACCCCACAAACAAAAAGAAAACCCATCCAAAAAAACAAAAATCCATCTTTGGACATGCAGATCCATAATCTGTATATAGCTACACACTTAATTCTGCAGTGTGGTTTGAATTAAGCATTTGCTTGTGATCTGCAGTGTTTGGAGCCCTGTATTGCATAGTGCTTAAATTTGTTGCTGGCATGGTAAGACCACAGTATTCTAATGTACGTGTCCTGAATTATATAATACTACTGAGCACCCTTTCTAATTTTCTTAATGCTGTGAGTCACTCAGCTTCTGGGCATTAGTTAAGTTGTTACATAGATGATTTCCCTCATAATTATAGAGAGTTTTGCTGCCTTGTTTTTCTCTTTTTCTTTGGCAAACAGGATTATTTCAGTAGTGGTAATAGAGTTGCCTGTTGCTATTGTGAGTTTAGTCAGCTGTGAAGCTGCACTTATGTTTGTTATTACCCTGCAATTCGTTATGAAATGCAGCCTATTAATTATTTCACTAAAATGTAGCTGCTGGACCTGTGGGACATTCCACTTTCTCCTGTTGCTTTACATTTCCATTCATTTTAATGGCTATTCAGGCAGTTTCTTTATGTTTCTGTGTAATTTCTCTTGGCTGTCACTACCTGCTCCTTCTAGATACTTCCATCAGTATTTTCCACTGTTGGTTAAATTCATGTTTCTGCTCAGGAGCTGTCACCGTAACTCCCAATTCCTTATTTCCTCCTCAATATTATAGTTGAACATTGAGGCATACAGGCATGGAGGTCAGGGGTACAACACTTCTGATTCACTGTAGAGCAGCTTTCCAGAATAATACCTGTTTTTAAGCACTAAAATGTTTGACCCGTAACCCTCCTTGGTTGCTGCATGTCTCTTAATAACTCCTTTTTTTTTCCCTTTGGCTCTGTTAGGAATTGCAGTGGACTTCTTGGGAAGTTAATAGCTATCCTGACAATTTTTATTTTCTAAATGAAACAATGCCCCCTGGTGCTCTAGGATTCGAGAGGTCTGATTTTACAGTCAAAATAAAAATAAAACCAAATAAAATCTTTTCAGACAGATACTTACTGTTCCTAAACCTGCCAGCTACCACTCAAATGCTGTCACTGTCACTCACAGGGGATGGGGAGGAACACTTGTCAGCACTGAGCAACAAAGAGAAGTCACAAGGAGAGTAACAAGGAATAAAAGCAAATTACAAAAGAGACAAGTCCATTAGGCAGGGTAAAAGCAAATTACAGAAGAGAAAAATAAAATGAAAGAGTTAAGAAATAGTCTAATGAAAGAACAGTTGGAGAAATGTAAAATTAGAACTGTCTGCTCAATGAAATGTTAAATCTAGATAGTGATAGAGAAGAAGCAATAATATTAAAAATGGAAGTACTTTTTTATAAAAAGATTTAATTTAATAAAGGTATTATAGAAGAAAAGGGCAAAGAGGGTAAGTGTGAAAAATTTGCAATGAAGAGCATTAAATTAAAGTAGCAAATATAAAAAGTAAGAGAATATGGAAGGTATATACAGGTGCATGAATGCTACAGGAATTAGTAAAATTAATGTAGTTGGATACTTTCTGTGCCTAACAAAACAGATTATCAATGCAGAAATTTAATCTAAAATACCATCAGAATTAAAATGTAAGCAAAGCTGATAAGCAATGAAATGAAACAGTTGATCTCTCTTCAGTTGAGCTTGTTACTAGCATTTTATTCCATAAAAATTAAGATGCTAAATTACAAAATTATTCTTGATGGGCATGGCACGCATGGGAACCACAAGAATGTTTCTTGTCCTGGCTGCAGACAGCAAACTCCAGCACAGCATGCCTTCCCACAGCCTTGCAGCTGACGGGAGCCTCAGCTTTGGAAGACCAATCAATAGAGCAGAGACTGCCATAAATCACCATCTCAGATGGAGTGCAGGGCTATGAACACTACCAGAGCTATCTATGAAGCCAAAACAGACACACAAAAAAAAAAAAAAAACAAACCAACAAATAAAGGCAGAAGAAAGGCAAAGGAAACCACCCCTTGCTGCAGCTGCAAGATGTGTAAACAACCCGCACGCTCAGGTTTTTTTTCAGTCACAGGCAAGGATAAAATAGCACAGCTCAGAAGCAGGGCTGACTGAAATGGCTTTAAGGTAGCTTTATGTTCCCACAGTCCTGGAGCAGCAATGAGTCAGTCAAGTCCCTCACTGTAAGTTAGAATAGCCTGAAGGCTGCTCTAAATCATTCTGGCTGCCAGTGACCCTGCAACAGCAGAGGGGGGTTGCTGGGGCATAGCAAAGTCTTGGCTGCACTTCCCTTCCTTTGGCCATGTCCTCTGGCCCATCCAGAGGAGCTGTTGGGAGGGGGGTGAGGGGGGGTCGGGGGACAAGAAAGGGAAAAGCACGGAAGTGGCTGTGATGCCTGTTCTGCTGGAAGACCCGTGCTTCTGCTGTGGCTGGCAGAGGTCCAGTGGCTGGCTGTGGTCGGAACAGATCCCAGCACAGGCAAGAAGAATTCTGTGGTTGGGCCATGGCCAGGTGCAGTGGTAGGGTTTGATTTTATTAATCTGATTGTCAAAGGTATTTTTTGAGAGTTCTTCAGATTATGTAGCGTCCCTTTTTCCTGGGAATCTCTTCTGTCAATGACTGGTTTGTAAGTCCTGCACGCGTGCAGGTGTTCACATTCTGTGAGCACCGTGATCAGTTTTGTTTGTGTGTCAGTGTTGGTGAGATATTATCTCAACCAAGTACTATCTGGCCTAGCAATAGCAGTATTTAAGTTAATACTGCTATGTTGATCTGTACCACTGAGTCTAGCTCATGATTTTAATTTGGTTTTTATTTACCTGATCTTAAAAACTAAAAGCATTACCCTATTTGTGAGAAAAACATGAGGCTGTGATTCAGTTTGCTTTCTTCCTTTTTTTTTTTTTAAGAGGAAAATTCTAAATAATATTAAGAACAAATAACAGCAATCAATAATCCTAACTCCAGATATTTGCATCTTGTACTGGAATGATTTGATGCTGTTGTCAGTCACCTCTGAATGATCCTATATGTGATAGAAGCTGCATTTAAGAGTGTAATTTGTTGCCAAACTCTTACGTAAATTCACAATTTTGCTACTTCAGTGTGAACAAAATGTTTGTGGCTTAGAAGAAGACCATGATGTTCTTAAAAGAAGACAAGCCAAAGGGCTGAAGCTTTCCCTTTCTCTCACTAAACAGTGAACATCCCAGCCTTACTAGTGGGTAGTCAAAATGGAAATTTACCAAACTGATTAGTCACACCAGGTTATTGAGTGGACTGTTAGAGAAGATCCTGCAGCAGAGGAAAAATTATTATCCCTTTTAATAATTCCTTTAAAACATTCCCAAAATTTTGTTTTCAGTCAACTGGGTATTTCATGATGTGCAACAGAAGTAGAGTGATGTTTTGAAGTACTGAGCAATACAATTGGTCTTATGAATAGTGGACACCTCCACAAGTTATCCAGAGACATATTCTTAACCTGCACATATACAGTGCAAAGGTTATAGTTATATTTGCAGATCTGTTTTAGCAAAAGTGTGAGAAGCTACCTTCCCCCATGGACTAAACCTCCATGAAGGTCGAAGGAGAAGGTCATGGATATTCCATTTGCTGCCTGTGGTCATCTGAGACAAAAGTATATGATCCCTTGATGAGCAAATGGTAGAAGAATGGTAGTTTGCAACCACAGGTGTGGTGTGCATGTGAGGGAACACAGAAGCTGTAACTAAATTTGATGCCATTGATGCAATAACTTAAAACATCTTGGCTTTTTCTGATAATTTAGAACAGAAAATTTTGAAGAGGAAGGATGTATGTCTTGGTTGGATGTATGTCAACGCTGGTTGACACAGTCAGCAGCTGAAGACTAAATCTTCAGGGTGTAAATTCTTTTAGCTCAGTTGATGCTGGGAGAGCTGTGTCAGACTGCAGTACTTTAAACTCTGTCCTGAGGACACCCAGTACCATCAGCAGGAACCACAAACATGGAATCAGTTGAGTTTCTTGGAAAGGATTCAGTGCTTTCCTGCCAGGAGCCCAGCACCAGTAGTGGTCTTGAAGATCTAGTGCTGCCAGAAGAGACACATAACCTCTGTCTGCTGCCTTTGATCAAAACTGAGGGGAAAATAGTTTTGTTTTTTTCTTTGAGTCTGAAAACATTCCAAAATGTTGAAGAGCATCGGACTCTGTGGGATTTCCTTGTTGCTGTCTTCTCCGTGGCCTTTTTAGGCAGGACAGATTGCAGCAGTTCATGCTGTATGTGGGAGATTGTTCCAGAGTCTTACCTGGGACAATCCAAACACAAAGACCTACCTACAATGGGAAGCATTTCATCCCATCCACATTATTGTCTTAAAAGAGCCTACAGAGTAGGTATCTCTGATTTAGCAGCAGGATGAAGCTGAAATAATGTCTTGGCATGCAAGCATTTTGGATTATTTAATAACTTAATTTTTTCTTGAGGATTGATAGCTTAGTCTGTCATTTATTTGTTTGATATTTTATGATCTGATGATTTCTCCTCACATATTTTAGTCAGGCATATTATGTATCACTGTTGCTTTATGTTTTCTATTACTGGGAATTAATTTTTCACACAGTATCTCCATTTAATTATATAATACAATCACATGTGCATCTGCATGAATAGGAAGAATCTGTTCTATTTTAGCCATTATATATTATGCTATCTTGGGTTTTCCAGTAAAAAATCCCAAGTTTTTTGTTTTAGCATAACAATAGTCATATTCACTGCTTCTTACATTGTAACAAAAGCACTCAGATGCCAGTTCATAGATTGACATAATCAGCTTTGTCTCTTAATTAGAAAAGAGAATAAAGCTGTTTAGGGGTGTCAATAAAATGACAGATGCATCATTAACAGAAGGCTACATTGGATCAGAATGGTGCAAATAGTTGGAATTGAAATGTTAAAAATTTTTACTGGTAACCTTTTGTTTCTAATTTTCATTTTCTTTTGATTTTTTCATAATTGAAAAGTAGCAAAGGTACATAATACAGCATATATATGGAAGAGTTATTGGTGATGAAGAGCTCAAGTTTATAACCAGAGTAGAGCTATAGCTAGGAAAACTTTCTACTTAGGGTTTCTGCCTACCCTCAATACAAAATCCAGTATGGTCAGTGCACCTTTTGGCCATGCCTTTGATGGACTTCTCATCACCCCTCTGATGTCACCAGTTGTTTATGAGCAATGGGATACCATGTAGATTATGAAATTCAACCTATGCCTGATTTCTTGGTGCAGCTCAGGGTATGAAATCTTTCCACAATCAGTGGAAAGTGAATATTCAGTTTAGTATTGACTTCAGTGAGTCCATATTTCTCCGGCAGTTTATGATGCTGTTGATACCCGCTTATTTTTTGGAATAAAGGAAGTTTTTACATTGTACTTGTGAGACACAATAGCTTTCAGTTGGAACTGAAATTGCAGAATCTGACGAAATTGCAAATATTTTAACACTAGGACAATGGGAATGCATGTTTTGGGATTCAGGCATACAGATGGAAATAAGATTGGATGCTGCATCTATATCTGTCAGAGGTGGATCATCCCCAGCAGGGTCTGATGTCCAGGGCATCCAGAAGACTTAGCATCTCCTATCAGCTTTACTGACAACCTGAGCTGGAGGATTTTCAGATTTCTTACAGATCCAACTGTCTTCTGGCAAGCAATATTAAGGTCCGTCCTAGAAAGAAATCTGCACAGTTTTTTATATTTGGCACCAGTCATATGACACAATTCAGGGTGCCAGTGGTCTGGCTCCTAGGTCACATGAGAGTCCATCCTTGAATGTACTCAAAACACCCACACCTACAGCCTGTGCTAGATGAATGCTGTGCAGCCAGTCTTGAAACTTTTTCAGCAAGGGGAATGATGATTGGGTGTATCACCAGTCTGTAGTTCTGAGCTTGCATCCATGGATTAACATGGATGAGGTGTTCTAAATCTTAGTCTCCTTCTTTGTATCCACATTCTTTTCATTAGAACCTATAAAGTTCATTATCTCTTCAATGGAAATGTTTTAAACTTTTGAGATTTCATGAAGTTTTGACACTTCTGTGAATTTTGTGTCCCATGTCTAGACAGCTGCCTCATCTGCTGTTTGGGAATCAGCATTTAATTATGTGGGGCTCCAAAACAGCTGTAATGGTACCCAGCTGAAGTAGCTGGTTGAAAAATATTGAACACCTCATTAATAAAATTTCTGATTTTCAGATTGGAATGAGACAAGAGTGAGCAGGTTGAGGAGCACTGAGGAGTATGATAGACAGACAGATGGATGGACAGACTTCTTCAATCTCATCCTATCTTCCCTGGCCCAACAGACAACAGCCCATGGACAGGGAGCAGTGGGGATTAATTCCTGCCCACTGCAGCAGGACATCACCTGTGTGCCCGGTGTAACAGGGGTGAGGCTCTGTGAGTGTAACTGCACAACAGTGAGGATGAGGGTTCATCTAGCATGGAGGTGTTGACAGGGTTAAATCAGACCACACCCTCTCTCAAAACACTTCCAGAAAGCACCAGGACAGGTCATTGTCATAGGAAACTCTCTTCTGATGGGAACAGAGGGCCCAACAGACTGGATATGCAGACTGGACACACCTATTTGGGAAGTCTGCTGCCTCCTGGGGTCCAGCTTAAAGATGTGACGAGAAACCTTCCCACTCTGTTATGGCCTTCAGATTATCACCCATTATTGATTTTTCAGGTGGCAGTCTGAAAGTCCCAACAAGAAGTCTGAGGGCAGTCAAGAGACCTCAGGACTTGGGACAACTGGCTGAAGGATCAGCAGAACAAGTAGTGTTCTCCTCTGTTTGCCGGGAATGATGGGGGTAAAATAGGAAGAGCCTATAAGATCAATACCTGATTCCAACCCTGGTGTTCACCTTTTTTTTCTCATCATGGGTTGGCTGAATTTTGGGCTCTTGTATTTAGTTTCCAGGAAAGACATGGAGGCACTGGAGCATGTCCAGAGAAGGGCAAGGAAGCAGGTGAAGGTTCTGGAGCACAGAACCTGTGAGGAGCGGCTGAAGAAGCTGAGGTGGTTTAACGGAGAAAAAGAAGTTCAGGAGTGACCTAATCCCTCTACAATTCCCTGAAATTGGGTCAGTCTATTCTTCTGAGTAACAAGAGGTAGAACAAGAGGAAATGGCCTCAAGTTGCACACAGGAAGGTATAGATTGGATGTCAGGAAAATTTCTTCATCAGAAGGGTGATCAAGCATTGGAACGGGTTGCCCAGGAAAATGGTTGAGTCCCAATCCCTGGAAATACTTGCATAGAAGTGACACTTGGGGACATGTGGTGGACTTGTCAGTGCTAGGGCAATGGTTGGACTTGATTATCTTGAAAATCTTTTGTCGCAAGAGACACGCAGAGACCAGAGACACGCAGGCTCCTTTAGAAAGTGGTCAGTGGGTTCTTCTTCTTATTGTGGGATGTGGTCCTCTNGAACGTAAACATTTTTATATTTACAAAACATTGTTCTTCTGTTTACCAGAAGAAAGCCTGGGAAAGAACCCTTTTTAATATCAACACAATCAGGCTTGAAACTCAGGACTACAGTCTTTTCCAACCTAAATGACTCCATTATTCTATGAAATTATTCAATAGGACAGTGTCTGATTTTCAAAAAAGAAAATAAAAGGATAATATATTTTTATATATTGCCATCTTGGAATCTTCAGAAAGATGGTCCTTTATAACTGAAATATTAGTTTGTGCAGGAAACAAATGAGGAAAAAAATGAAACACCTATTTATTTGGAATTCTAATGTCTGTGATTACGGTCCCCAGGTTGATGTTTGCTCAGTTTATTTTAAAAATTTGAGAATTTTATTTATGTTTTCTACTCTGTGTTTCATAACAGAGGGATTTAAAACATGTTCAGACCTACAGTGTCACAGTTACTCTTCCATCTTATGATCTGCAGTTAGTAATACCTTACTTTCTGTGACTGCAGAAAGAAAATGTATTCTTGATTTACCTAAAGCTGGAATTAGTTTGCCTAAAACAAACAAGGATTACATTTGAGAGAACTCACACAAATACAAGGCCAGAAGCTTCATTTAGGTTTAACCCTTATGCCCTTGAACACAATAGAGTTTACATAAATATTTAAGAAGGGCAGCCACAGACCAATTAAAGGAATATATTTTCCAAGCATCAAACCATTGTTTTCAGGCAATGCACTGATGCTCCTAAATTAATACATATTAAATCTGTTATGGGCTTAGCAGCGTTTAGGCTCAGGAGAGGGAAAAGCAGATGAGAGCACCCCAGGGGGAGGTCGGGCAGAGATTGCCTGTGAGACACACGACCCACGCTCACAGAGCCTGTGTGGCTGAGGGTGGCTGCAGGCTGCTCTGCAGATCCGCTCGAGGCCGACAGGGTACCACCATCCCTCTTGTTAAGTCCTTTCAGCATCCTAGGAAAAGCTGTGGGCAAGCTGAGAAGGCTGTGACTGGCTTCATTTTGATATTTGCTAAATAAAATCGAGGAGCAGCTGTTTTGTGGGAAATATATTTAAGGGCTTTTTTTTAAAATTTAAAAATAAAAATGTTTTAAGATACTCCAGAATTCCCCTCATAATGAGAGATCTAGTTTCAGTCTAGTCCTACCCAAGATTGCTTAGTTGAAGACTGCACTTTTCATATCCACTCACTTCAGACCCAAGAGTCCATTAGTTTGTTGTTCTGCAGTGCATAGTATGAATTGTGGAAAGGTGTGCTAATACAAAGTATCACTACACAGACCTAGGAAAATACTTTTGCAAGTAATTGGATTTGTGGCTCCCTAATTGTGGCAGCTTGTTGTGGCAGGGATAGGACTTACCCAGTGTGAACTATGAGAAAGTCTGATATGAAAAAGACCCATATGCTCTTGAAAGTAGGGGCAGAGTCAGAGCACAGCTCAGGGTGAGAGAGAGAGGAAAAGGTACAAATGAAATGGAAAAGAAGTTTTGGAAGAAGAGTAAAGAATGCAGAAGCACATCTAGGAATGGGAAAAAAAGAAGAGACTTGTTGCAACTAGTGAAAAGCCAAAGGTAAAGAGTGCAGATTGAAGCATGCTTTCTGCTGAAATAGATCACCTGCAGTTTCTGCTGAGAGAAGTAAAATCAGTTCAGATGGAGAAACGGAGATGTTAATCTAGGCTGGTGGCAGAAGGAGATGAAGCAGGAGAGAATGAATGTTAGTGAGGAATCCCGTTACAAGACTGTTTCTCTTGACACGTGCAATAGCCTTATAGCATTGGAAGGAAAAGAGGGAAAAGACGTATCTGGAAAGAAAATATGAATAATTGAATAATCTTTGAAAGACAAGAAGATGTACTAATGCAGTGTTCATCTTACAGACTTGAAAG
Organism: Horornis vulcanius; assembly: GCA_013401035.1. Taxonomy (NCBI): domain Eukaryota; kingdom Metazoa; phylum Chordata; class Aves; order Passeriformes; family Scotocercidae; genus Horornis; species Horornis vulcanius. The sequence goes on from VZUA01084849.1 coordinate 51,082, forward strand.
CTTTTAAAACATTCACCTAAGTGTAGTATTCAAATGCTTCTTTCCTATGATCTATGCCTTACTGACAGGATTAGTTATCTTCCCTCATATCAACTTTGAGTTTATTTGCAAATAAGTGAACTGAATAAGGTACCTGGGGTATTTTGAGACTATACTTTGGAATTTTTCAATACATTTTTGAGCAAAATATGTCCTGACTGTTAATTCTATAATACAATTTGTGAAATGTCTGACATCTGAAGCTCATGAGGGAGAGGAGGGAAATTGCTTGCAGTTTGCCATGTGCTTCTGTGCTTCCACTTGGGGAATGCATGGCTATAACTGTGGGAGTCACGAAATTGTTAATTAAAAATCTTCTTAGCTGTATTGCATCTTTTTTGTGAAAAGCTAAAATGCAAAATCTTTTCTTCTAAAGCTATGTACATGGAAATTTTTAGACAGAGTAAGTGGCCCTGTTTTCCAGTTAATTACCTCAATAAATCAGGAGTGGGTTGCTAGTATTTTAAAATTCTGTGCATGGTAGACAGAGCGAGGGATGGAGCAGTTTTCTGCAGTGGTCTGTTGCTGGTCTGTAATGGTATATAAAGCACTCAGGTCAACAGGGTGCTGATACTCACAATGCCACCATGACTATAACATCAGAAGCTTACTGCTAAAACCCAAAATATTACAATAAAACTGTTTGTGTTGCCACATAGCGAAAGTGTTTGTGTTACTGCTACAAAACAAATAAAATTGCGGCACCACTCAGTTTTTCCTATGACATGATCTTTGTTTGCATAAAGGCATGTGTATGTACATATAGAAATAAGTATGCCTATATACACATGGTCTGCATTGATACACAAAATCTGATATATACAATTGTAATTGTAATTGATAAATACACGTGTACACACACACACACGTGCATCCTGAGTGAATTGTATTTGCTTCTCGAAAATGGCTAATGCTGCCTGAAAGGGGAGCTGGAGAGAGGGAGTGATGCTACCAGTACTCGTTGATCTCACAACTGAGGATCAGTTTTGCAGTGAACAATGCAGATATGCACTGTAGAAGGGTTGCTCCTGGCTCTGCCTAAGACAGGAGACAACAGATGGGTGTGGGAAGACGGGAGAGCGCAATGGGGAAACTGGACAAGACTCACCAACAGCCTCACTCCTTCTCTCTGCCAGTGCGGGGTGTGTGTGGGTCACAGTGGTGACAGTGGTGGTCAGATTCAAGAAGATGTTTGACTGAGGATGTACTGGAAGGGAAAGCAGGTGGACAATACCTGGACTAAGAACATATTGCAAGAGATGAGAGCAGAGGCTCCCCAGACCTGAACAGGAGGTTGGTTTGAGAAGAAAGTTAACAGTGGGTGGGAAAGGGGCTGAATGGTTGTGGCAGGTCTGTGGAGGCATCCCAAGAGGGATGGGCAGCCAGGGTGGAAGTATGCAGAGGAATCAGGGGCAGGAGAAAAACGTTTTCATATGAGTGGGTCAGGAAAACTGACATCAAAAAACAAACATGAGAAAAGACAGAATTAGGGGAAATATAGGGGAGCCATCATCTTCGCTACCTAGATGAGCAGTTCTAATCCATCTGTATCATTAATAAAGACCAATACTTCCAAAAAGCTCAGTTTCTCTCTGGTGATTATAGAGATGTCTGGTTAACTAAGATTCCAGACTTTCCAGATGGTTCCGTTGCATTAAATGTAGGGTCTATTTTCATCACCCTTTTTGTTCTAATGATCATCCTGCATTATTTAGCATGGAGTTTTATAGAAAACAATACTTCCTTTTTACAGTAATTATTTTTTTACTTCTGAAATTATATACTACATTCTCAAACACTGTTGCTGCATGCAGAAGCAGCAATATTTTTCCATCTAGCATTTTCCTCTCTTTCCTTGTTACCAGGGTTTTTAAAATGTGATAATGTCCCACCACTGTTTCTGAGATTTCCTGAATTTATTTGTTTGCTCTTGATTACGTAAGGAATGATTTCTGCCTGCTTGAATATATTTCTGTGGGGAGTGCTGACATTCTTATCCACACTTCACTTGTCACTTCCAGGCCAGACGGTTAATATGATTTCCTACTATGAGCCACTTACTGTGTATAGTTTTAACATGTGTTGCAGCAAAGCAGTATATTGAAGTGCAGGAATGAATTAAGAAAGAGAGGGAGATCAGACAAAAGTCATTGGGCTCTCTCTGGTAAAGTCAGTTAATGTGCAGCTTAAATATGTTCCTAATAGAAGTAAAAGGAAATACAGGTGGACTTCATATTCTGATCCCATCCTTCTCACATGAATATGAGGCAAAAAAGTGTTTTATCTTTGTGGATAATACCTAAAGAGGAGTGTCTTCGAGCCTGCAAAGGAGGGATTAGCATTTCAAGTGGCAAACTGGAAAACACAGAGGACTAATCAACAGCATCTGGATGGGAGCACAGTCTTTTCTCTGGGAAAAGGCTGAGGACTGTAATGGTTCCCTAGTTGGATTTTTATCAACACAGTGGTGATTTTGCACAGAAAACTAAGGTTGTGCTGGGAGGCAAAGGGTGCCACCCTTGAGATGTGACAGGTAATTGCTCTGCTGTGCTCAGTGCAGGACACTGCCACAGAGATAGGTGTGGGCTAATGTTGGAAAATCAAGAAAGAAGTGAGACAAGTATATAGAGGTCTAGAAAATAGTTATGAGGAAATACTGGAAGAAATTGAGGTTGTTTAATCTAAAGAAGACTAAATGAGAACATAGTAAGTACCTTTAAATACATTAAGTGTTCCTGCAGAAGTGAAGGGAATCATTTATTCTCTTAATCCTTTGCAGAGTGAGAAATAGTGGGCTTGAGGTACAACATGAAGATAAAGGTCAGATGTGAGGAGTAACAGATTGCTTAGGGAGACTGGAGAGACTCTGTAAATGAGTATTTTCAACAGGGGCATAGAAAAATATAAGGAAGATGCCAGTGCACAGCACTCTACTTGGGATACCAGGTATGAAGTAACCTCTCTTCATCTCTGCCTAGCCTATTTTTCTTTGATTAAAACTGAAGTAAGAAGAGAAAAGTCCTGGGCTGGACAAATAACCTCAAATGTAAAATGTAATAGAATAACCTTAGGTTTGGTTAGGGAAAGTGTTGAGTATTTGTGGCTGCTCTCACAGCCTTCACCCAGAGCAGAAGCAAAGTGGGATTGCAGAATGAAGGCCATGAGCACTAAATTTGTATTAATTTTTGATATTGATGAATTACTGTAGCATTAGCCAGGTCTTGTCTTCACCATGATTCCTATTCTGGCTCTTATGAAACTTTACATTACATCTGGTAACGTAAAATTTCTCAGAATTTTCAGCTCCTGATAAAGCTTGAGACACAAGCTCTTTTTTAGGGGGATTCTATTTTAAAATTGTTTGCATTATTTTCCCACAATGGCATTTTGTGGGATGGCATTCCCACAATTGCCTTTTGGCTTTTTAGGCAATGTTCCAACTGGTAACCACAAATAGAGGCGGAATTTATAGATGTGTCCTTCAACAGAGTGTGCGGTGTGGAGAATTGCTATGTACAATGTCAACGTACAATTGTATCAAGATATAATTTAGCCTAAATTGCAAAGGAGTAAGATTTCTTAGAGAGTGATATTTCAGAGTTACTGAATGACTTACTGAGTCTTGGTATTTTTGGGATATTTGGGGATCACCTTAATGAAATTACCAGAAGAGAGAGAAAAGAAGACGCTCCTGTGGTGAACAGATTACAGTTGGAGATCTTACCAACAAAACCTTGTATGTTTTTGAAGGAGAAAAAAAGTATTTTTTTAAGAATCCCAGAAATTTTTGACATGAAAAACTTTCAACGAAAGGATTACATTTTACTGGGAAAAAAATCACTATAAAAATTCACTGGTTGTTTGATTTACTTTTGTCAGCATTTCTCCCAGTTTGTCTCACATTACCACTAGAGTCTGTTTTGCTGTGCTGCTCTTTTTGGGTGCTCAGATGAGCTCTTCTCTCCTTGGTGTGCGCAAAAGTATATTTGCTACTTTTTTTCTGAGATTTCGTCCTTTTCTTTTACCAATGATTTTTTTATCCTAATGAAAAAGAGATGGTTTTCATTACTGTAGAATGAAACCACTTTACCTAGGCATGAGTATAGGCAGTGGCAGTGTGAGGTTTTTTCTCTCCAGGACTCTCACTTCATCAAGTCAATCCATGTCTCTCTCAAGATGTTGCATCCATTTACTCCCCACAAACTTGAAAACAGTGATCAGATAGGAGCAATGTCTTTACCTACACAAGAAGTATGTAAGCTGAGAATTCAAGGGTAAAACACTGTGGCTTGTTCTGCAGGAAATGCTTTTTTGTACTGCATGTATTCAACCTGGAAGATTTAGAGTTCCAGGAGATCACTGAGTCAGATCATTTGGATGAGGATTTAAGACACATATAATTTTATAAATGTCAAAACTTGTATTGTGGCCAAATATTTGAAAGAAAATTTTATTTTCTGTCCTTATAGATGTAGAACACCCATAAGTAGGTCTAGGGGAAAAT
>VZUA01084860.1:13615-27347 GCA_013401035.1 Horornis vulcanius
ATGCCAGAACAGAAAAAAGTACAGCTTCACTTTTAATAATTATTGATCAAAATTGAGCTGCATTTAGATATGACAGTAGCTAGCACAGAAGTGGTAGCACGCCTGCAGATCAGCCAAATAGAGCAACACAAATGGCATATCCAACAGGAATTACTGGCATGTGCAGGCACAAAGCTGAGATGCAGCAAGTTGACCCAGGCCTCATCCTGTTGCCCAAGTGTCCCAGGAGACAGCTGGTCAGCATACCTGCTTGCAGGAACCAGCTCTGCTTCTCAGAAGATACATACACTCCAACACAGCTGGAAAAACCAGCTGACAGTGAAACACTGGCAAGAGTCTACTGCTACATTGGCCAAATCCAAACATTTGTCCAAAAACGCAAACAAAGCAAACCAAAATTGCCACTGCGGTCAAGTGGACTCTTGTATAAATAAGGCTAACCAAGGTCTTCAAAACAGTGACTCTTCTCCTCTCAGACATCTGACTCATTTCTGGAAGCACTTCTACAATTAATACTAATGAATAGAATTAATACTACTACTCAGACTGATGTTTCAGAAGCTGCCTGGGCAATATGGAAAATATGGATGCTCATACACTTCTATATTTAATGGGAACTCAGCACCCAGATATCTTAAAACACTTCTCTGTTCTCACACAGCACATAAACCCCCTTCCTTGATAATATGCCATAACTCAGTGGCACAATCTGGCATGGGGACTAAGGTGGTGAACTCTCTCAGAAGCAAAAATGTTCCTCCAGGCAGAGAAGATTGGAGTGGGAACTGCCATTCCTAAGGAGCCAGAGCAGAACAGTGTACTTCACCATTCACAGTGGCATGTGCCCTTGCCTGCCCAACACACACAACACACCCAGCCTGGAGAATGTTTAATGAGCCATTTTGCCAGCTAATGCAAAGGTTTTATACCAGATAAAACAAGGAGTAATTGCAGCTTTAAAATGGAAAATGTTCTCTCTTATATAAAAATGCATGATTTCACTAAAGAGGGTAATTTACATTTATTGTTTGAAGAGTGAGTACTATATATTCCTTGCAAAATACTCATTTCTTAAGAGATGAGAATAATTTGGAAATTGTTTAGAAAAAACACCTCCCTTGAAACTATGTAGGGTATTTCAGGTTAATCTCACCTTCATCATTTGTTCTTCATCTTCAGGGTAGACTGGCCAGCTCAGTATTCCCACGCTCCATCCTCAAACCCTCCCCAGTTCCACTGGTGAAATGTCAAGTCTCCAGGCCTCTTGTAGTGCAGTTTCCTTACTTTGGCTGGGTTCATTTGAGCACAGCCAAAGCAGGAATTAAAACTAAACTCTGCAAAGTAACTAGAGCAAATCTGCGATCCAATATAACATTTCAGGTCTTGTTTTTCATTTCTCATACAATCCACTTCTGATTAAAACCAGACAAAAAACATATTTCAGTCCACCACCAGTGGCTTGGGGATGGAGTGGATTAATTACCATAAATGTTCTTCTACACAGATTTCACAGTCTGGTACCACCAGGTCACTGAGGTACTTTGCAAGGCTAGAGCACCACTAAGTTTTACCTCTAGGGCAACACGTGGCTCCTGGCAGAAGCAGCACTGATGCTTAGGCTGCTGTCACTGCACTTAGGAAATTATCCTTCACCCATATAGCACTGGCCTTGTGTAAAGAGAGGATGTAATTTCCCAGCTGTAATCTCCATAAGCATTTCTGAGTGGCACTTTGACGCCATGCCTGTAAATACTGATGCCAAAGAACAACTTAAATTAAGAGATAATGGGGCAAACATTGACCTATATATTGAATTCTTTTTTTTTGGTGGGGTTTTTTTGTTTGTTTGTTTGTTTTGTGTTGTGTTTTGTTTTTTATCTTGCAGAGTAGCACAGCGCACAAAAAGAGTTCTGCATCTCAAGTAAATGATCAGCAAAGAGCACCACGGTCACAGTTTAACTCACAGTAATTTCTTGAGGTTTAGCGTGCCACTGCTGCTACACAACTGGAAGGTAAAATATTCTAGTCTCCTTTCACAACAAATGGCTTTCCTCTCTGACTTCACATATGTTTGAACAGCCTGCTGCTGCTCCTAAATTGAATTTGGAGTTGATTCTTGGATGTTTCAAAAAAAAAACAAACAAAAAAAAAAAACCAAAAAAACCCAAACAAACAACAACAAAAAAAACCCATAAAAAGTATTCAAGAGAAAAAATTACCAAGGTTTATACAATCTCCATCCAAAGGTGCAATTCACCTGGACTTCAACTGAAGTAATTACTGGAACATGAGATAGGAGGCATGCTAGACCTTCAGTGCTGGAAAGACTTGGCATTTTTTTACACGGCTAAAAAGAGCCAGAACTGAAATCTATAGCAAGTTTGTATGATCAATCTCCACAGTTCTGACACATAACACAACAGGGGCATGACCAAACTAAATCTGCTCCCTTCAGTCCAACTAAACTAGAGAGAAAAATGTCCCAAAATTATAAACCTTGGATTCAGGTATGAAATAAGGTATATGGAAGTTTTGGCACCACTAACTGATTTGACTTAATATGCTAAGACTACATGAAGCAGTGACCACAGGACCTGGGCAGGTTTATTGCTCCCCTCCTAGTCTCTTCTAGCATAAACACAAAGCAGCCGATATTAACCATTATAAATTTCCACCTAAAAAAACCCCAACAAAGGATAGTATTACCTGTAAGAACTTATCCATAAAGGAATATTTCCAAATGAACTAAGAATCTGTTACTGAAGAACAACAGCTATTTTGCTTTCACTCCCATCTGCACACTCCCCTTTCACATTAAGAATTCCTCCTTGCAGTTCAGTGTCTGAAGCGATTATGCCTAAACCACATGACAGCCTTCTTGGTGTGGAAAAAGAGTGCTGATAGCAGCAGGGGCACACGGGTGGTTTCAAGCCCACGACTCCCAGCTAGCTGTCTGAACCAATAAACCTGAGAAGAAGCCTTTCTCCTGCATCAAAAAGGTAAGTAGCAATGGACCTACTGGGTGCCCATAGAAATTGCTGTCATGTACATGCATATAAACACAAAGGTCAAATTATCTGTTTCAAGGTGATACAGAGATTTCATTACTTTGAAAATGATAGAATCCAGCAGAGGTGAATCCTTATTAGATGGAGTGGTCAAGTGAAACACATTGTTTTATTCATGATGAGATCGTGACTGCATTATCAAAAATGTCTATGGGTTTCTACTCAGCATTTTCCCTACCTGTGCTGCTCTGGTTTAAACTGGGTCTCCTGTTCTTTTGTTTCCCAGCCTTTCCCTCTTTCAGCCTCTGAAAATGAAGCTGGCTGGTTGGATACCTGAACACTTGATTTGATGACTCAGTGCTCAGGACACTGACCTGAACCATACAGTCCTGGTGTGAAGTCACAGATATTTTGGGGCCAGCTGGGTATGATGTAGTAAAATGGCACCAGACTTACTCACCAAGACATGGGGAAAGAACAGAGGAGACTGGAAATCTAGGACAGAAATCTGGGGATTGGAGTTTCAACGTTCCCATTTTTCCTGCAATTCACCTCATCAATGACTCTCAGCTGATCACGTGGTGCTTCAATGCCACTGTTTTCTCAGCTGACTCACAAGAGTGTTGGGAAACTTGAGTAACTTATGTGCACACTGATACACAAAATAGCTTTGGTGGGTTTCCAGAGACACCTGAAGCGTTCAGACCTTCAAAAATCTTAGAGAGCAGCAGGAAATTATGTGAGTGTATGGTATGCAAAAACTTGCATATTTTTCTTTGTAGTGTGATGACCCGGTAGAGCTTGGGTTAAGCAGGAGAACTCTGGAGCAATTTAAATGCCTTCCTTTGGCCCTCTTCACTCTGCACAAGCCTTCTGGTCCCACCTCCCCCCCAGCCCTCGGTGTTTCTACCCTCCTGTACCCTCCCCACACACTCTGCAATTTACATTAGCACTTGGAAGTTCAGTGCTGTTTGAACTCCAAACATCTGCCACCAAATTATTTCTCTCTCCCAGTTCACTGAGCAGACATTCTGCTTCACTGAGCTACAGAGTTTATCCACTGACAACAGGCTGATCATGGCAGTGCCAGCCCTTCACAGATAAAGTGCACTTATGTGAGGGGAAGCACCCAGAGCACTTTGCAAAAAAAGAAAGAGGATGGTTCTTCTGATGAATACACAGAGTTCCTTCCTTTCCCCACCTCCAAAAGACCCTCAAAGCAGGTATCTGATACAGTATGTGGTCCATTAAATTGAGCCAGCCTCTAAATGACAGCGAAATGCCTTCGGCAGGCACAGATGTGCCCATGTGCATGCAACGAATTGATTAAGGTCCATGCTGTCACAAGGAAGAGTCAATCAATCCAGAAGGGCTGGTTGCTAATTTCTAGCCAGGAGGAAGCTTCCCCACTGTGCAGGGGATTAGGCAAGCCTGAATCTACAGGCATGCTTTTCCTTTGTTCATTGGCAGAGCAATGGGTGTACGGATACTGCTTTTAAGTGTCCCTTTACTGATTTAAATTAGGGGAGAAAATAATCTAAAGTGCTCATGACATTTACATGAATGCAAAATGAATTCATCATGATTGGCATTATTACTATGAACAGCAAATCCCTTCATAATGGCAGGACATTTAAGAAGTAATGTGCTACTGGATCCCTTGTCTATAAAAGTGATAATAAGGAAATGGCTGTGTCACATATATTTAAGAGGAACTCAGCTACTGGCAAGCCGCTGCTTCAAAGACTCAAAAGAGAAATGCAAATGCTTGTGTTTTTTAGCACCTCAGCTGCACAATTATTGTTGCTCTGTACTTAATGGATCTTTTTCGTGTAGACCGCTTTACAGTGCTGAAATGTTCCCTATAGGATGCTTCCTGCTGCCGTATCCTACCTAATTTTTAGACATCTGAAAAGAGAAGCTTTCAACTATTCCCTTGGAAAATTTTATGCAGTCTCAGAAAGGTTAAGGGTTGGAACAGGCACCTGTAACTCAGCCCAAATCTCATTTCTCTGTTCATCTACAATCACAATTTGCAGACATCTAAGGCACGCAAGTTTTATCTCTGTTGTTGCATCAAACCATCCAGCAAAGATCAAATTCATCTCACTGAAGGCAAAGCATTGGTTACTAAGAAGTGCACCTAAGTGCAAAAATGTGAAGAGATTGTGCAAATGTGCATGTACAGAGCAGTAAGGCAAAAAATATTTCCTGTGAGAGATAGTCAGACTTCCCATGCAAATGCCATATCTATGACAGTCAGGAATGGCTGTAACCAAATCACATCACTAGCAGAAGTTGTGCCAGCATTTGGCAAATCCTTTTCTCTATATCCCTGTGATGGAAGATTAAAAGCATCTCAGGTAGTTAGCTATTCATCCTAACAACTCAGGGCAAAAATACCCAACAGGAAGCAGAACACCTGGGAACTGTTGAAGTAAATGAGTGCAGCACTACTGAAAAAACAGGTTCTTTATTGGTCAGTGCCACCAGTGCTAATTCTGGCTCAGTGCCTTCAGCACTTTATTAAATACTCATGATCCACAGTAAAGCATCTCTTTTCCCTACTCCTCTTATGTTGTCCCTTATCTTCTCCCTGTGATACAAAACTCCTTTTTTTAACACAGACAGGCCACAGCAGGGTGGTGGAGTTACATTGTAAGTTTGCCCTATAAATTGGAAAAGATCTAGAGACTCTACTTTTTGTGCTTGAAATGAGAAGAGCCATTTGCTGGTGCTGTCTTAAGACAATGTTCCTGAGAATGCTTTGACAACAAAAACATTTATAACCTCAGCAATTTTATTTAAAAAAAACCCAAAAACTCAGATGTTAGGAACAAATAAGTTCGTGCTCTCATACACAAAAGCAATCTTTGTAATCAAGTGTCATTAAATTTCTATGAAAGCTGGTGGTGTTCCTGTTTTAAGCTGCTTTTGGAAATAGATGACAAGAAAGAAGTTGTTCCTATGTGCTTTTAAAATGTGACTCCTTTTGCAATCAATTTCACAAGAACGTGGTAAGCTAGCTTGAGAACACCTCACATTTGTTAGAGGATGCTAATACAAAAAAGGCTCTCATTCAGCACCTCTGCTTTTGTGCTTTCACTTTGCTTCAACATAAATGTTTTTGAACAAAACTGTCACAATCCACCCAACCTCTATATCAGGTCCCAAAACACACCATCGTATTTTTTAAAAAGAGAACTAGAAAGCAACCAAGAAATTCATTTGCAGGCTGTGGACTAGCTGCTCTTCCTCAATAATATGCAAAATTACTGCTTTAGTGAATTCATGAAAAGGGTGTCCTGCTTCACGTTTTTTTCTGCTGGCTTCCAAACCCAGTACAAAAGAAAATAACAACTCACACAGTTCTCTCTCCATGTTCTGAAACAAAGCCATGAAGCTGCCCAGTTCCATTTCTGAAGACCCAACTCAACTGGAAGAACCTGAGCCTGACTTGCCACTCCACTTTGGCAGTGGCTAACAGTCACCTTACCAAAAATGGCCCAAGTGCCCAGCTAAGCCCAAAATTCCACATTGAGATATATTTCTCCTGTTGTCTGTGCCCAGCTTTTGGATGCAAGGGGAGAATCATAAAATTCTTGGGTTTTGGTCAGACTGTCTTTGCAAGATGCAGTTTTCCCTCTTTCAGAGACCAGTTCCACTACTGAGGCAAATGAAGTGCAGGCAAGAGAGGCTCTTTCCTAAGTGCAACAACAACAAAAAAATGCACAGTGCCAGACTTCGCCACAGACAGGCACCAAGAATAGTGTATCATACTAAAACTGCAAATGTTGCAGAGTGAAGCTGTGCTAAAAAGAAAGCTATTAGAAACTTTTAAAAAGAAAAAAGACAACTTGGACATCCCGCCACATATTCAGGTTGGATGTCAAATTACAATAACCTGAAACATTCTTTTTTTCAAACACAAGAATATTCTACAATATTACAACCTGACTACAACAGTAGCTGACACATTTTGCACATTTCCCCCCATAACTGTCTCATTGTGACAGTAAAACAAACCCATGGAAAAAAAAATCTAAACACTAAACATGTATCCTTCCAGTAACAGCCTTCCCTCTGCTTTGTTGCATACAAGCAGGCAGTAAAACACTGACAGGAGAACATCCAATGGTATACGAGACACAGATAAAAGAAGTACTGTCTCTGAAGAGCTTGACAGGCAAAAAAGGGGTACTGTGAAAGCCACAAAAAGGGCTGAACCCAAAGGAGACCAGGGTGATGTGGCTGCTAGTGTAACCCACAGAGGATCCTGGGAGCAGAGGGCAGTCAGGCAATTTGGGACATTGCTTGTCTTAAGAGACAGTTCACCCCCTCCCATCCTGCATTACCAATCACTCTTCTGCTTCTGGCCAGACTAGAATGCATTTGAACAGGTATCTCAAACTCTGTGTTCCAGGCAGAGATCTTGCTGGATAGGTGTACTTTGGCTGAACTAAGGTCCAGTGCAGCAGTACCAGATAAAATTCCCAGCCTTGACTTCTGAGGACATCAAGAGGGATGATCTGACCCTCACTTCTAACATTAACATGTGGTAATTCACTGAAATCATGCTATTCACCTTTACATAAATTTGAAATAGCCTTTCCTTCCCCTATTCTTTCATATTGTCTGAAAGGTAATGAGATATAAAGAACCAAGAGGATAAGCAATGCTTCATTTATTTATTTTAATGCTAAAGCAGTTAAGTACACAACTTGTATGCAAGAGATGTCCTGGGTTCTCCTGGTAAACTGTCAAGGGATTTAATACCACTGCACTCTATTACAATACATCAGTTCCTTTCTGGTAAAAATCAATAGTGACATTGAAGACTTTACCATCTGACATAGCTCCCTTTTAGATGTAAAATTAACTTGTGATTTTAACTTTAAAATTATTTGTAGATGGTGGTGGAGTTTGCTGTGGAAAGGTTAGCACAGGACAGTAGGGACTGGGCTCAGTTGCTGTTTGCACATTTAGCCCAACAACAGGAATCTCTGACCCATAACTGAGATTCCCACAGACCAGCAATGCTGATAATAAATGCCAGCTGGTTTTCCTCTATGGCACTGGGCAGCATCTCCCATGTTTAATGCACCTCACACCCACACCCCATGCTGAAAGGGAGGATCTCCCAAACATTCTGTGCCCTGAACATTTCAAGAGGATGTTTACACGTAGCACAACAGAGGAAAATCAAAACAGATGGTGGACAGATGTGAGCAGAGTCAGGAAGGGGATAGCTGACTGGAAATGTTTTTAGCAGTGTCACTCTCTGGCTTACCCAAAGACACCCCACAGCCGTCAGCAGGGAGTGGAAGGCTTGTGTAACCAGAAAAAGCATCTGCATCACCTGCATGGTGTTCCAGAAAAGCCTGAATTTTCACATGTTGATCAAACTACAACCAAGCAGACAGCATCCCTTTCCATTTCTCTGTATTCAAATTTCCCACCCACTTCAGAACACAACAGGTCAGATATGATGGCAGTAGCTGTAGTCCATGACGAGGGGTGCAGACCTTGCTCTGTGAGAGCTGGAGCACTGCACAAAGAGCCATTAATCTTAAATGACTTGTGGACAACTTTTATCCATGTTATAGACAGAGCGAGAGAAGCAGATGGTAGAGGGTCATGCTTGCAGTTACAGGAGGAAGTGGCTGATCTAAGGAGGGATACCAGAGGAGCTACCTGCCTCCTCATTCTCAGCTGCTCTGACCTCTGCTCCAGGCTCCTCCATGAACCCTGGGATTTCACTGCTGATGCACAGCATCTGGATAAAAGAATTTGGGCACAGGTTGTCCACTAGCTATTAGAAAATGAGGATATGTCTTTTAAATGAAATCAACTCTTGTATGCTCTCACCAGACAGGAGAAGATAACTTACTGCTTTAGGACAAAACCTTGAATATATCACCCTAGCAGCCTCCTGCATTATGACCCCCATGCTAATCTTATTAAGGAAGAGGTTACTGGGCTCTTTGTTGGTGAACAGCACATTAATAAGATCTCCTTGAAATAATCCCATCTCTAATATGCAGGGAAAATTACATTTTCCAGCATAATTACTATGTCAGTCAAAAATCTCAACTCCTTCATTAATTGCTTTTCTCCAAATTCCAACAGCTTCTTCTCTAGCAGTAAAATTCCAGGAAGAGGAGGGGACAAGAAACCCAGGCAGCTCCTCTTATTATGTAAAACCAACAGCAACTCTGGGAGGCTTTGCTTGGATGGAGTCTGTTGTTTTAACAGTGGGAGCTGCAGACATCCCGGCAGGTTGCTCCGAAGTCGGTCACCTTGTTAGGGCACATTCACTTTCCACATCTCCTCCCCACAGCCTCTCCTGCCCAAACCATCTGGGAGGCAGTCCTTGGGGCAGCACAGAGGCAGCAGTGCTCAGCCCCAGCAGTGAACCATGAGACCCACTATCCCTGTGAGCCATCAAGTCTCACAGAGGTGACAGGGTGCAGCCCAGATCCACCTTGAGAGGGCTGGCTGAGCAGAAACCAGAGCAGAACAGGAAGCATGGTAGGTGACACCCATGTCCTTCCACTCAGCCCTGAGCCAAGGACCAAGGCAATAACAGGGCAAGAGTTACAAGATAAGACACAGAGACCTGACCAAGACAAGCTGTTTCCTAGAGGTGTCTAGGAAATATCCTAGAAGATATTTCCCCTCAGGCCAGGAGAACAGGGAAGGCACAGGAAGGGTGAAGAGTGATGCTGCTGGGCAGAGGTGGGAGGTGAGATGCCACAGTGAGATGACCTGGCACCTGCAGTCCTGCCACCAACTTGCATTCAGAAAGGGCATTCATCTGCCTTCTTAAATTTGAGGCATTTCTGTTTGGTCTTAAAGAAACACATTTTTAATGTTCCTGCCTTTCCATCTGGTAACAAAATGGAGTTGATGATGTCTTTCAGAAATTAAACACAGGCAAGTGTGAGCAAGAAACTTAAACCTGGCACCTTGTTTGTGTAAAATACAGCCATAACTTCTCCTACTTTTCATTGCAAGAAAAGCATAATGCTTTGTCCAAGAGTTGTAAGACAATAAAATATTGGTCTTCCAGAGCCTCTATCAAAAAATGGGGCTTACAATAAAATATTTGATGCAAATTCACAAGTCATAATCTGGATCTCAGTAAAATATTAGCAGTTTTGGGTCAGTAATCATTGGGCAGATGCATTGTGCAGGAAACCCAGGTGGTGATCTCTGTAGATCACTGACAGACCACAGAGGGCTTCCCCTTTCCCCCTTGTCCCAAAGGGAATTTAACTGACAGACCCTTGCTCTTAGTTCAGAAGTGCTAGTCAGCTGACACATGCCAACTCCTATGAAGAATAGTTCTGACAATACATATTCCAAGAAGTTTGGGAAAGGTATGCAAGAAGGAACATGTTTCTAATAAGCACTTACTTGCTAACAGGCAAGCAAAAGGGGGAGCTTGAGAAAAAAAAAATTGAGAAAGCAAGGTATTTGAAGAAAGATAATAAGAAACCAAATTATGCATTTTTAATGAATTTTTAAGAGGGTAAAAACAGGAAACAGTCACAAGATGTTGTGCTAAGAGAAAACTTACCCAGCAACAAAAAGTTTGCCTGCTGGGAAGTCTGTGGACTGAGGGCCCTGAGACATCTGCCTGAGAGGAAAGGAATAAAGGGATTTCCAACCACTGAGATCCTGGGAAAAGGGAGAGTGAAAGTGGGGGAAGGGAAAGGAGAAAGGGCAGAAGGAAAAGACTGTTCCAGTATGGCTTTAAAGCCACTGCACAGAAGAGTGATGTACCCAGATGTCCTCTTTGTGTCCCATGGTCAATGGCCTCCACTGAGTTTGTCATGTAAGAGCAACAACTGAAGAAGGAAAAACACCAAAGTCTGGGCCACTTTGTGAACCCTGTGTGAGACCCTCACGACACACTGACCTGATGATAGTGCTTACTATGGTTACCATAGTGCTTACAGCTCAGCAGCTGGCAGCCTTCTGTAGGTCTCTGCCTTGTTACCACACAAGATCCTTCTGCATCGTATATGCAACTACTTACTTCAAATCCTGCATTACACTGCACTGCAAGTCACTAAATAGCTCTAGTTCAGCCATTTGTAGGAAAGAAATTGCAGAGAGAAGACACACAGGTCCTTTCTGGAGGACACATAACACCAAATCTATTTTCTCTCACCTCTCATTTTATAGTCCCTTTTCTCAGGTGCTGATTGTGTTGCTAGTGGGGGCACATGTCGGTGAGAGTCCAGAGGTTTCTCAGCAGCAGCCTTTAATGAAAAAAAGGCTTCATGCTGAGAGGGCCTGACTCACCCATTAACTTCTCCCACAATATCCTGTTTTGTTACACTACATGGGAAACACAACCTCTGGGGAGGGAAGAGCAGAAAACCCTGCATCAACAGGGTAACTAATGAACATTCCTCTTTCTCTAGCTGCTCAACCTCTGGGAGGCAGCTGAAAAGAGAAACTCAGCTAGGAAGACAGGAATATATCCTGTTTGTTTAGTGAGCATGGAAGCAGGTGGCCTCCTGCAGCCACAGGAAACTGCTTGTGATCCAGTGAGACAGGTTACAGCCAAGGGACCAGGAAAGCTTTCAGCAGCAACTTACACCACCTCCTTCCCAGATGCTGCACACACTTGGCTCTTCCTGCCCCACTAATGTGTCAGTCCCTGCAGCTTTGGGAGAGGACAAACTTCCTTCCTTCTGCTGTTTGATATCTTGCTGTCAGCCACATTTTTGAGTCATCCTGAGGAGCTGTCTATGTACTCCAAGGAGTGCTGCACAATTATTGCTGGGATTTTAAAAGACCAGATACACTCAGTAGCACAGAAAAGATCATCCAGGTCTCAAAAGAAAAAAAAAAAAAAAAGGTCATTAATGTTAACTTAACTGCTATTTGTCATGAAGATATTACTTATTTTTTACATTGATAATATTTTCTTTATAAAGACACTGGGGAGGTATTTTGGCCATGGCCATATTCGGCCAGTGCAAGGTCTGAAGCAGGATTTGAATACAGGAGGAAAGCTGGATGCAGGCCCTCATTTTAATTTCCTTTTGCAGCACCATATGGATTATGAGAAATAACAGCCTTCAGCCTTCAGCTCTTTGCACACCTGAGAACAGACCCTTTGCTTGGGGAATCAAATTCCCCCAGTTCAGGGGAAATTCTCAGTGTAGGACAGGAGGCATTTACAGCTTTGTATTGCCGTGGCTGCACAAAAGTATTTTGAACATGTCTTGTTTTCTGTGCATCTGATTTGTTAACTGCTTACTTAGAGATAAATCTCCGGGATTTGGGTTTTTCTCAGATGGGAAAATTAGGCATTTCAGAATGATCAGATTAATATAGTGAGAAAAAAAAATTAATTCATTTAAGACCTCACTCTGGCCTGCACCTACTGCAATACAAAATGACATGACTTTGACAAAGATGCCACAATGTAAGTTCCCAGATAAACTTAAGTGAGAA
Organism: Horornis vulcanius; assembly: GCA_013401035.1. Classification (NCBI taxonomy): domain Eukaryota; kingdom Metazoa; phylum Chordata; class Aves; order Passeriformes; family Scotocercidae; genus Horornis; species Horornis vulcanius. Next base: position 26,101 of record VZUA01084860.1, read on the forward strand.
AAAAAATTACAAAATTTTATTATAAACCATACGATAAGAGAAGAGAAAGTTGAAAACGACATGAATGTTTAATACTGAGTATTGAGCACAAAAGCAAAACATTTCCCTGACCTTGTCTTTTACTTATTTTCTTGGCCTTTTCTGAAGCTGAGATCTCCCTCCGCCTGCCCACCTTGATAATCACTAAACAATGCACAATTAACAGGAACAGCCTTCCAACCAAATCACTACAAATCAAGAGAGATCACCGGCCAATAATTAAAACAAGTCAGACCATCATTTACGGATTTCTGCCACATCCGTGGTGATAGGTCACCCTCTGAAAAAGCCCTTGTAACACACTCTGTGTTAACTCTGTGCAAAGTGGGTTGAGCACCATTTTAAACCTGAAAACAATGCGCTCATTAAAAAATTGCCTCAGCATTTGAAGAGTCAATCACAATGTGTAGAGCAAGTCTACATACTATGCCTGTTCTTGGCAAGGGGTCATCCAGACCATGGCAGAGGATGCTACATTGGGATGGATGGAGCGCTCCTGAGGTCTGCCTGGGATTTACTAACTGGGGTGCTCTCAGGACACAGAAGAAGTTGCTTCAAAGATGATGTAGGCATGGCCTGAACACAGCAGACAACAAGTTGTTCTTGGTTTCCTGACACCTGAGATGCTTTTGATAAACAATTAACATCAAAAGGGAAGATAGCCCACACATGCCACCACACATGCCAGAGGGCCTGGCATTGAGGCATTTACTGAAACCCTTTGACAAGGCTGCACATCCCATGTGTTCTGCTGCTCTTCAAAAAGCAGCATAATGCACTGCCTGCCTGTGGCTCTGAACAATTTTCCAGCTCTTCACCACAAGAACACCAACACAGAGTAGAGTTCTTCACTCTGAGGACAACTGACCAGCTGTGGCATCTGTAAACACCCTTCAATTATCTTTGTCCTTAGTGGACCCAAGTTTGAATTGGAGCTACTGTAAAATCTCTCCTCCTCAAAGGCAGTACTGACCAACATAACCAAGAACATGCCGCTAAAAGAAAAGTGCTATTTACGTGAAAACGTGGCCAAGAAACTCAGATCTTTGGCTTCTGCCACAGTTACCTGTAGAAATTTAACAAAACTTGCCGGTCTCCATTTCTCTAGATGTCAAATGGATGAGATATGTCTTCTGGAAAGTGCCTCGTGCTGTGCACATGACATAGAGAAAAGTATTGTTACATTGGTATTTTTGCCACCTGTTGTG
>VZUA01084861.1:12494-26436 GCA_013401035.1 Horornis vulcanius
AGTACATATATAATAGATATATAGTATAAAGTATATATTATACAGTATAATGGCAAGCACTAGCTACCTGGCCAAATAAGCTATATCCACTTAGAGCACATCTACTTCATGTTTGATTTCCAGGAGAATTAATGTTTGATCTAAATTTCCCTAAAACAAAGTAAATATTTGACTGGATCAGGGCTAATTTTAAATTTTTACTGTTGTTCATGCCCTCTGTTTTCAGGTCTTTTGTCTCTGAACTTGATGAGATGTGCAAGGTACAGGATAATGTAGGTATTAATCTTTCAATTTGTTGGAAAATAGCACTAAATGTCAATCTGGTTCCCATTCCTCTTCTATGTTTATTCATATTTTCATTTTTAAAAATGCTTCTCTTCTGTTCTGAGGTACTCAAATAATTATTTTTAGCCTCTGGTTACTTGTTCTTCCAATTTCTTGCAGTTCTCAGACATGGAACCATATATTCCCACCTTCCAGAAACTTTTCTTTCTTTGCTTCACTTGGCGAAAAGTTTAATCTTCAAATTATATTTTCTGTTGCTTGAATAGAAGGTTGCAACTTGGATTTTGACTGTTTCTTCCTTGGTAGCTTTTCTGCTCTGTAATTGTATTTGGCAATGAAATGGGAACACTATCCATGGTTCTGTCAGTATTTCTTTAAACACATTCTGTGTTGATTTCCTTCTTTGAATTTTCCCTTTAGTGTATTTATAAGGAAATAAACAATGTATTTTTTTTCTCCTCTTTCATATGCATACATACCTAGGTGTAAATTGCTTTAAAGCCAAATTGTGCTTATTCATACCATGGCCACAGTGGTATTTAAGGTCTCACACTGTGTACCAGCTCATCTGCAGCAGAGGGGATGTTCTGAGCAGAGCACCTCCTGTCACCCAGCTATTCCTTTCCCTGGCCATCTCCTAAGGCAATGCTCAACCAGCTAAGCCAGGACACACAAAGGCATCTGCTCTTCACCAAATTTTTTGTTGTCCTCCTTCCAGTGTTTCCCAGTGACCTGCAGCATTGGAATTGTTTCTATTGCAGTTTCTGCTGCTCTCGGTCTCGCTGTGAAATGGGAATTTTACCTGTGAGGTTTCTGCACCAAGGTCTGCATGAAGACCTTGAGACTCCCTGAAGTTCTCCTTGAAAAACAAGAGGAAGAAAAACACACACCTGAATGAATATTTAATAGCTGGAGAGTCAGGGCCCAGGAGATGAGACCTGGAGGTTCAAGTTGTGATTGTGTCTGCTTTTGAGGGGACCTCGAACATGAACTTTTGACAGCTGGGTGAAAGATGCAATCAACAGACTTGTGGAGTCTGTCTGAAAGCCACTTCTCTTTTTTGGAATAAAAGTCAAGATTATTGTTACAAAATGTGAGAGAGTTAATGACCACTGGTGCCATCACTAATTTCACTTTCTCACTTTCTTCGAAAGCTTTATTCAAATTGATATTTTTCTGTGAAAGATTTTGCTTTCTCCAAGACAGACACAAGTGGGAATACTAGAGAGTCTAAAAATTCCCCCACATATGCAATTCCACTGAGCCATCTTCTTTTAACCTTCACAGGTGCATATCTGCACTTAGCTTCAGAAAACATTTTGCTTTCCTGTTGGGTTGCAGACATTTACCCATCCCTGATTTGAAATATAGATTTTGCTCATATACTTAGACCCACAGTTGGTGCTGAACCAAATTCCTTGATCTGGCACTTTTATTGTGAATAGAATTCATCTGGTTTTAACATTTCCTTAAATCCTTGGTTTAAATAAATCTTCCCAAAATATTCTTGGTCTTCCTTGAAGGCAGTCTGTTTTCATGTTGCTTAAAATGTAAACCATCCGTGCAATGTAAATGCAAACCTCCAGGCAATTGATTTTCTAATTTGTTTTCTCCCGCATTGGAAACACAAGAACATGTACTTCATTTACATCTATTATTACTATATTATAGATATTGTTATTATTATTAACATTATTATTATTATTTACTCTGGGGGTGTTATGTACCCTCAGGCAGATACATTGTAAATTGAAACCAGATGTCCAAAGAGTTGATGGCACAGAGATTTCCAGGAAGGACTGAAATCTTTCCCTAAATTTCACAATGCTGCAGACAAACTAACGTGAGTCTGTGCGACAAACAGGGAACAGATCACAGCAAGCCTGAAATAATGTCACCTTGTGTTTACACAAAACTCCCACATTTCAGAGTTTTAAGTTTGCTCTTCGAGCACAAAGTGAAGAAATAACAAAACAATTAGGGAAGGTAAGGGGGTACAGTAAGATTAGAAAATAGGGAAGGTACATTCGGAAGCCATTAACAACCCAATGCTAACTAAAGCTAGCTTTGAGATAGTCCCTCCTGGGAGGATACTTCAAAGATCCTCGAATAAAAAAGGCAATTTATTGGCTAAGTGATCTTCTTAGAGGCCCCAAATTTCCTACCCAGCCCATTTGTTTTCCATTCCTCTTAAATTTTAAAGTCACCTTTGCAATCGCTCAAGATCTTTAAGGAATTTTTTTTAGAAATTACACTAATTGGCCTATTTTTACTCCCCTCTCTTTGCCCTTAAAGACGGCGAAGCTTGGTGCCTAAAAATAAGTCGGAGCGAGCCGAAGCCTGTGCTCTCCAGATGGTTTTCAGCAAGGGAGCTCCCTCTCCATCCCGGGCTGTGCGCGCTCCCTGCGCTCCCCTGCGCAGGGAAGTTTAACCATTGCGGCGGAGCCAGAGCAGCAGCACCGGAATGTAGGGCACCAACCCGCCCTGCTGCGGCTGTTTCCTACCCACACCGGGGCTGTCTGCTCTCCCCTCGGCCCCCGTGGCTTCCACAGTCGGAAATGTCGCAGCAGGCTGAGGAGGATCTGAGCCGATCTCCCTGCAAAGCTCTCATTGCCAGCCGGGGGCTAACGGCAGCGTTTAGCACCTAAAGGCTGGCATTGTTTTATGTTCCCATTAGAAACGTAAAAAACATTCCAAAGTCACCCAAGGTGCAGAACCTGGAAAGACGGACCTTTAACAAGACGTGCGATCCCAACAAGCTATTCTCACGCGTCTTTTCAAGTGATATTTTAATTTTCTGCAGCGCTCTCAAAAATATTGCCACCAGGACTTTGCCATTGAAAGAATGTGGCAAATTACATCATGTAAAGGCAAGGGACTGTCCCCGCGGCCCCGGGCTTGGACACTGAGAGACACCTAAAGCAGCCAATGTGCTGGGTTACTGCAGCGAATCCTGCAGTGCTCTGCTCCCCTGCAAGAGTCACAGTCTCTGCTGATGGGGCTGTGTTGATTTTCTGCCATCCCTACATGGCCTTGAACAGGTAGCAGACAAAAAAGCATAATCTCCAAGACCTGCAGCTGGCAAGGAGGTGAGAAGCTGTACTCAGTAAAAAAAAATTATGCATGTGCTTAATATTAAATCTGTGAATCTCACTAAATTTGCATGTGTTAAATGGTGACATTTTTATAGGACCATAGAGCACACTTAGAAGCTGAAAACTCTCAGCATAAACACAGACTCCTGATATTCATGGGACTCATTTGCCCATATTTGTCAGAACAGAAAATGAAGAAAAGTGTTAATTGAAATGTTTGAAATTGTTGTTCAACACTAGAAGCTGCCAGGACATACAAACAGCCTAAACTTGAATCATGTTCCAAGCTGAAAGTGCATACAAATATCTGAGAGATGTAAATGTAAATCAGGATATTAGGGCAGTATTTTACTTCTGGAATTTTGGGTAGAGGGTGATGCTGGCGGGGAGTAAAGAGTTCACCACCTGCCTTTCAGCTATATCACTCTGTTTTTATCCTCATCAGGTCCTTCTCATGAGCAGGGAGGAATGGGTTATTAAAATATCCAGCCCGTATTTTCAATAGGTACCTGTCAAAAATAGGATTTACACATAAGGCAGTTGTAGAGCAATGGCAGATAGAAGAGGCCACAAAATGTTGAATCTTTTGTGGATTAAACCCAATTTATTTCCCAGACATCAAAAGATACTTTCTGACTTTTCTCTGCAATGTCTGTAATCTTTTATTTGTACATTCAGGAACTGCTGGAGCCCTCTGTGGCTGCTGATTCCTGCAGCTCAGGGGCCATAGGGTCTGGCACAGCCCCACACAGGTTGGGAATGCCCCAGAGGAAGAAAATTCAGTCCCACTTGATATCTTTTAGCCTAACTTCCACAACCTATTTCCTCTTGCAGGTGAGTGAGGAGGAAGGGAACAAAGCAGGATCAGAACCAGTGTGGTGTCTCCTAATACCTGTCTACGAAGAAGAATTTAAATGACATTTCAAATGAAGAAGAAAAAGATCCCCCTTGTCTAGTTTGTGCTGAATACTTTTCCCCATGCTCTTCCTCATGTTTAATTTTTAGTCATTTGCACTCTGATAGAGATCAAAGACTTCTGTCAAAATACAGTTTGCACTGAAGTAGGTATTTTGCAAACATACAGGGAGATATTTTTCTCCCCTGGTGTATCAAAATTTAAAACTAGTCTGAAATTACTTGTGAAAGGAGTGATTCCTACAGACTGCTTCCTCTTGATTGCTTGTATTTTAAAAAGAATTATAGTAAAATAGTCTATTTTCATTTTATGTGTCTATAAAATGCACCTTATAACCCTTGACTTGCAGAGACATTTAGCAGCAACAAGCAAACATAGGAATGATAATTCATAAACCGCTAGAGAAATAATCAGCGAGCAGGTTCAAAAGATCTGAGCTGACATTGCATGACAAGGTGCTATTTTCCTGCTAGAAGGCATTTTATGTCAGAGAAACATTCAGTAACCTTTTATAATTTTATCTGAATGAAGTGAGAAAATAAGTTGAAGACTTTTTTAGGAAACCAGGCGAAAACTCCAAAACAAATAGAAGGGATTGCTTAAAACACTCGGGAGCGGGGTCTTTGTGTATATCTATCATTTCATCTGCATGAAAGGAAGATCACTTGCAGGCTGGCAGCAAGGAATAGTAACCTCAGGAGAAGGGAATCTCTCCTTCCCCAACCAAAGAGAAATATCATAATATGATATATTAGCCCTTCAAGTCTCCCTGTTTTCTAAACAGGTTCAGGTGCTTGTCTTTATTAACGAAAAGATAAATCCAACAGGTAAATTTTAAGACCCAATCAACCTTGGCTTTCCAAGCTGAAAGGAAGACATATTTCTGTTAGGAGAGCCATCTGTAACACCAATAAAATATTTTAGAGATGCTGTGTGTCCATTTACCAAAGCCAAACAAGCACATGACCAAAGGGACTCTGCTCTCGCTAAAAGATTTTTCTGTCCAAATTATTCTTCTCTTTGCATCTGAGACCACCCTTGAGCCCATTTCCCCTCAGCTTCTGAGAGATGCTGCCTCAAACCTGCACCACTGGAGAGGCCCAGGAGTCATAGCAAGATTCTGTGTCCCCTCTCACGTCCCTGAAGTTAACCCCCACTGCATGGGCAGCAAGCAGGATGATCCCACGGCTGCCACCACCAGCAGCTGGATATTGTCCTGGCACAGCCACGAGCAGCACAGGTGCTTCTGCAGGCAGCACACTGGAATCCCCAGCAGCCCTTTCCCCCCAGAAACCACCACATCCTCCCCTCCTTGTTGTGGTCATTCCTCCTCAAACACTCACACTTCTCCCTCACAAGCACATTTCCCACTTCAAATGTGTTTTCCCACAGGACTTTTTGCTTTGTCATAGCAATCTGTTAGTGTTTGCTGCACTGCCATGTATTGTCCAGGCTCTTCTATGCAGGCTAGGAAAAAAAAAAAAACAACCCTCCACCTTTCCATTTCAGATCCTTGTTTCCCTGTCTGCAAAAATTCCCCATGAGAATGTTGCTTTTATTGTTGCTGTATATTTTTATCTTGCCCTTTTATACTCAACAAATTGCTGCCCCCTCCCCATGCCACCTGTTCTCACCTCTGGCCACCACTTCCTTTAGTTTTTAATTACCATTTCACTTACCTGTTATGACTCTATGCAGAATCAGTGACACTAGAAAACATGCTGCACGTTGCTCTCTTGTCATTGAGATGCTGGCTAGACTGGTTGTTGTCTTGGCCATGGGGACAGGATTCCACTCAGAGACCCTAAGCAATTATCTTTCTTCTTCCCCTTTGAGGTTGGAGCATAGTATTGGTAATTAAATTCATACTTCTGTTTGTTGTGGTTTTTTTCTTATATGTTCCCATTTCCCAGAAACCTTGGGCAAAGAATTTTCTGCCAGGATGAGGAAGAAGGATCTGAGGCTAGTTTGGCTTAACTCTGGTATACAATCTGGATTTAACAGTTACATGGTGAATCATTACGTATTTTTATTTTTAATAAAAAAAAAAAGGCGCCAGATATTTTGTCGAGCAGTTGAGAATTTATTAGGTCACATGCACAGTTTGCTACACCAGAACCTGCCTGGAATTTAGTTTTTTCAGGGCAAGGTATTCAAAGGCTAAAAATGAGCTCCTGGCCAAAACCATCAAGAAGTGGGTAGGGAGAAGGGCAATCCCCTGGGATGGGTCCCCTTGGCTGGAATCACCAGCTCTGTTTTCCACTCAGCCAGCCAGGCACTCTTCTCTCTTTTGCCTTCCTGGGCCTTGTTTGCTGCCACACAATACAAACCCCAAGCAAACAAATCTCTCCCAGCATTTCAGGTCATTGCCAAGCTCTTATGCTGTGAGCTGCCAACCCCTATCTGAGCTCTCAGCAGCACAGGCCCTCTTCTCCCTGACAGACCACTTTTTTCTATACAGATGTGCCATCTCCCTCCACCACTCCCCAGTTTGTTTGTCTCTGAGGCCATTCATCATCTCCCCATTTCCTTTCACTGCAGAGGTCTGATCCAAGGCCCATTGAAATGTTTCCATCAGTTTCAATGGGATTTGAATCAGACCCAAAATCTTTGTCTCTTTCAAGCATCCTTAGCTGCCTCTGGGTCAATATTTCTTCTCTTTTTGCAAGGTCTCTTTTCCCCTCCCCTTTCCATTCAGCACTATGGAATATGCTATGGAATCTCCTCTATCCTGCATGGCCCACTCACGCTGGCAAAGATATCTGAGGGCCAGGGAGACAGAGGAGCTGGAAGAAGGTGTAGAAATTGCAGTGCACAAACCTTGGCTGGAGGCAGAACCACCTTTCAAAGGGTTTGATAATTTCCAATTTGCCATATTTGGCAATATTTCTTAGGTTTAGTCACAGTTTTGTGTAAATTAAACAATTATCAGCTGCACAGAAGATGCAAACCAGACAAATGGTGCATTAGGTTGCTGCTGAAGGACAAAACTTTCACAGCTATGCTGTAGAAGAGGACAGCCTTGGATGGTGTACACCTCTACTGTAATCAAAAGGACTTTGGGGATTTACAGCAGGTAAATATTTGTCCCCAAAATTACAAACAAACAAACAAACAAACAAACATTACTCAGACCTTTGAAAAAAGAAACCCCATTTGCAGTCATGGGTGCAGTTAAAATTTCAGCTCACACTGTTGTGTTTTTTTTTTTTTTCTGAATTACACAAAAGATTGTTACATCTCTTTCAGCAAAGTAACACTCCAGATGCAGGAGCTGGTTTTGGCCTGCCTCTATGAAACATAGTTAAGTTTTCACCTCTGCTAAATGCCTTTTTCCTACCACATTTTCCCCCTACATGGAAGACTTACCTACCTTTCAAGTATCCACTGCTGCTACAGCTGTTTGTTTGTTTATGGCAAGATCATCTTTTTGATGGCAGCCTAAAGCCTTTGTGTTTATTTTTGGCACGATCTTTTCCCCCTCCCTGCTGTGCTGACAGCCCTTGTGCACTGATCAGGTCCAAGCCCGTGTCCCACCCCTCCACGGGCAGGGATGAGCTGCCTTGCTGGGAGCTGGGACAGGCTGGGTGTACTCCTACCAGGAGCAGCCAGGAGAGCACATCCAAGAGCAAGCTTCACCCCTTTTGCAATGCTTTTTCTCTGGTCTAAGAGGTGGAGCTGGTATTTTCCCATGACAGAGGCGCTGATAATTTGAAGTTTTAATTTCATCATTCCTGCAAATACTGGGATTGTCTGGGATGCAGTAAACACCCTCCGAGTGTGTGACTGCTCCAAGCCCCATTGAAATCAGCAGGGGTCTTTCTGAACTATTGAATTGCAGACTTTCCTCGGGGTTGTGTACAATGCCACAGACTTAATTACCATGTTCCTGGCTGGATAAATATGCAAATGGACTTTTCAGCTGCAGGGCCTTAAAATACAGGTTGGCCACATGGCAACTAATGACTTGATTTGGGCTATATGCAAACATTTGCCAGCCAAAGGCCTCCTCCTATTCCCATGGAAGCAAAAGGCACAATTATTACCAGCTCCAGGGAAAGCACGACTCAGATGCCTTCTTTAAATAGTGGCCCATGTTCCCAAGCAGCTCAAATCTGTCAGCAGCCTTTCCTCAGCCTTCCCTTCTCCTTCTCTCCCTGATCTGCTGTGATAAGAAAATGTTCACGACACAGATTTTATCATAAAGGGTAGAGATTTATGCATCTGCAGGTTTCACAGCTGCAGGGCAGGCATCTTGGTGCAAAAGCAGCTCCAGCTCTATTCAACACATGGGTTGTTTTCACAAAGAAGTGAGAGCTTTTCCCCAGAAGGAGGAAATCAGCATTTTAAGTTTACCAACACAACCACTCTCCTCAGCAGTGACTGCAGGATACCACCACACACTTTCTCTTAAGGTGCTGAGCACGACTTCAGGCTCTCTCAAATCATTAAAGCTAATTTGTACTGCTGATGGTGAAGGGCAAGAGAAGATTCAGCCCCACAAAGCTTGGCTTGCTGACTCAGCTCCATGGGGCTCCAAGGCCAGCTGTAAGCAGACTTGGTAAATCAGCTTCTGTTACGGGATAAAAACATCTGCTGGAAACCTGATGTCCCTAATAACTCACAATTCCCATACTGTATTTATTGGCATTCATAGTCTATTTTTGACTTTTTTTTTTTCTCCTATCAAAGAGCTGCAATCAATAAAGCACCATTTCAGTCATATGCTTTTGAGAAGGCTTGTGTCCAGAGACACAAGCTGTGGCTGGTGCATTGCTTGAGGAGCTCAGTGCAGTATTTTCCAACAGTGGAAGAAAGCCTGGAGTGTGTGCCAGTAATGGCTTCACACCAACTTCTCCTGAGGGGCAGCACAGCACAGAGAGGCACAGTGAAACAGCAGGAGGAATTAGGATAAAAGGCCATTTCTTCCCTGCTGCCATGGAGGTTTTGCTGTGGTGTGATGAAGGAGTGGGACAGAGGAGGATGTGGCAGTGAGGGGTGGGTAACAGGAATTCCTGGGCATCACCTTTATCTGGGGGAAAACACGGGACAGGATCTGCCAGCTTGTCACCAAGAGCTCTGCAATGTTCTGTGCCAAGACACAAGGCAGAATATCTGAATTCACCCAGGATTAGGTACAGACCTGTGGTTCTAAATGTCCAATTTTGTGCTGGTACTTTCTATCTTATTTTTGTAGTGCCTGCAATCACAAAGCCCGAGCTTTCCTTTGGCAGAAAAATATTTGGATAATTGAATATGAAAGCAAATGATACCATTTTTTAACACAAAGTGAAATACTGAGTCCCTTCTGACTAAAAGGTTGAAAAGGGCAAAAGTTTGATAGTGCTGCTCCATTCATGCCTGCGAATCTGCAATTAAGGGATCATAATAAAATGCAGAAAAAAAAGTTATTTTAAAGTTGCCTCTTAAATTAGTCCAATTTGTGTCAGCAAAGACATCTAAAATAGAGGTTTGAAAACATGAGAGCAACAGTATTACAGTAACCATGCAGCGTGCATTCCAAAGAAATGACAAAGCCTTGCTGCAGCATTTGACACCACAAAAATATCCTGGGAAAGGAGAAAGGTTCAGTGGGCAGAGCAACAGACAATATGAAGTGATCCAGAAAAGCAACCAATTGATCTCTATCAATTCCACTTTCTTCCCCTCTGTGTATTTACTCCATAACAGCTCACAACACTAATCAGGCAGAGGGGCATTGATAAGCAGATGTTGATGACAAACAAGGGAAAATAATATATTTGAGAGATTAAAGGGAGTCAACAGTCTAAGTGTAAAATAATAATGTGTGTTCATGTGTCTGCCACTATGAACACATGTATAAATGTGCATTAAAAACGAAATCTATTATTATCTCTTTTATATTACAATTATAAAAAAAATGAATTCAATCATGGCTGTACCTAAGTACTTGGATTGTTAATTCAGAATCTAAAAGACACAGTATCCATAAAAATAGAGCTCTTTCCTTGACAATACTGTTGAGAATTAATTGATATTTACGAAAGAAAAGGGTTTTAGATGATAGAAGAATGTAATTTATATCCAGTCAATGAGAAGACAAGGAAAGGAAAGCTCAAGGTAGCTAGTGCTGGTGAAAGTTTGTTTTATTTTTGTGAAGTTGTTGAGAACCATACAGGGTGCCTGCCATGCATTAACCTGTTTGGATGAAGATTCACAGCAGGTTGCTTCAGTATATTGGTGTCCTCTGCAAATCATCTGGACAGCTGGGACCATGAAATTTACCCAGATCCAAAAAAAGTTGACCCTCACCAAACCTCAGTGCCCTCTAAGGCCATATGTGCAGACCACTTCACATTTTGCACTTGTTTTGTCACTGTGGAATGACAAAAATGCACTTGTCAAGTGGACATGAGATTTTCAGGTCCTTCCACACAGAAAACATGTCAGCAAAACTTGTCAGATGTTTTTTAACTACAGCATTATAGACACATTTTCCCTTTGTTTTTAGTGTCATCTTCTGTACCATGAAATAAATAAAGAAAGAAAAGACAAAAGCCTGTTTAACTCAATTTTTTGCTTCTGAACCAAGCATAATCCCATCAGTTTGGTTCCATCATTTGTAGTAAACTATTCACTAATCTAAGACAGGTGCCTCTGGGTGTTAACATTTAGACTCCTAGTAGAAAAGTGGGTGCAAAGTTAAACCACATGTTCTACTTATAAATAAGTGAGGTGTGATTAGGCAAAGTCTTTAAAACATGGGCTCAGACACACACACATGCACATGCACACAGAGTTTGCAAGGAAAAGATGCTGACACTTGCAGGCTGTGTTGTGCAGTTATGGTCTGGACTTAACTCTTTGCCAGGTGGATCACCCTGCAGAAATCTGAGGGGCAGAAGGTTATGTTGAGCTCATTACTGTGGACAGCTTTTAAAACAAAAGCAATAATATGGACATTCCTGGGATGATGTGTTTCATTAATATTTGCCCACTGCAAGGCCGTGTGAAGAGCTTTGCTTACAGGAAACTTTGCAGCTTCTTAGAGTGTTATCTGTACAAAAAATAGATAAACATATCCATTTAAAAATGTGTGTAAAACTGCCTTAATTTTCATGAGCAACCTCTGATCAGCTGAGCTTTACTTTTATTGATAGGAGGACAAAGTCTAGAAAAAGCCCACCAACTCTCTAAGAATTGCTTTTAATGCCATTTCAGGTGGAAATGAAGGCCTAAAACCTGGAGCAAAGGCTGCAGCAACCCAGCAACTCAAGAATTGTGCTCACCGTATGCTCCCTTTTGTGCAAAATAATTGTCAAAGGCTTCCAGTTCTGATTTCTGCTTTATTTTCTCCGGAGGATTAAGGCTGTTCCTGTGTGGGTGAGTTACAGAGCAGGTGAGACTCCTGGCCAGCATATCACAGTGCAACATCCAGAAACTTGCTTCCAAAATACAGGGGGGACAGAAAACTCTTCTTGAAATAATTATTGAATAAAATCTGACATTATTTGAAGAAGCAAAGCACAGGAAACCTAATCAATTATTTCTGTAAGAATCCATTTGAGGCTCAAGTTGCGAATGTTAGGAAAGAAGATTTGTTTAAAAAAATTGAAAACAGTTATTGCAGTACTGCTGGTAGCTTTAAAGTCTGAACCATCATAGATCTAAATGTCTTCAAACGTTGGCAAAAGAGCAATGGAAAATTAATGATGCAGTATTTCAACAGAGATGTTCACATCATCCGTTATTCGAGGATCACAGCATTCCAGAGAAATGAATAGCTTATCCCCATTTTACAGACAACCAGACAGGGAATTTCCGTGGCTCACCTACAACCACTCAGCCTCATGGTGACACTGCTGTGGGTAGAGCAGCTTAATATCTGCTTTCATGTCTACCTGTACGAATTCTAGGCACACAAGGAGCTGTTGCAGCATATTGTAGGCTTTCTAGTGCTGAATTATTTGCATCTGTGCTTGAAGCCATGTTTCAGAATAAAGCTATTAAAATTTAAATATTCACTCACCCTACAAAATTGAGCACTAAAACTATACTCTTTAGGTGTAAAGAGAAACGTCACTTATTTTTGAAAGCAATACATATTCTTACAAGAATTACTACAAAATAAGAGAGAGTTTGATCTAGGAAGGGAGATGAAGTTGTTTTTTATCTGTAGTGAATATAAATATCCTTTAGGTATAACTAAGATATTAAAAAAGNNNNGGTATAACTAAGATATTAAAAAAGAAAGATTTTAATGATACTATACCAGATGTAGCGTGCCAGTAATATGCTTCTGGAAAGCCTTACAGATGATGTAGGAAGCAAAATAAAATTGTTAAATCAAAATTGTTAAATGAAAATTGACTAAAACTGACCTTTTTCAGAATTAATTTTCATTGGATATTGAAAACATATTCTCTTTTGCTTCAAATCTGAGAAACACCTACTGGAAAGTTGAGCCATCTCATGAAATTCAAATGTAGTCATCACCACTTATCCATCCTCACTAAGTACACCTAAGACCTTGGAGCACAGGCGCACCTCTGCTTGCCAAAAGAAATATTTCTCCCTCCCTAAATGAGGAGACTGCAGTGCTCTGCAGTTCAGGTTATTGCCACCTCCCTCCACTGTGCTGAAAAGGAGCTGGAGTGGACCACAAGGCACTGTAAGAGAGAGAAATTAATTCCAAGAGCCTAAATGAAGCCTAAACACGACCTATGAAATATGTTTCTATTACAGATGGGTGGGTTTTTTCAAGTACAGTTTCGGATTTTCACCCCTCTCCTCCTCCTATCACATGTTGCTTGTTTTAGTGGTTGGCAGGAGGGAGGGGGAGAGGAACTAGCAACATGTGTGCCTATCATCACCCTGACCACTGTGCTTGTACGTCTAACTCGCTCCCCTGTGCTTTGTCTGCTTTCTGTCTTTATCCTGCTCCATCCTGTGAGCACTCACGTGCCTGTGAGCTCTGCTGAGCTGCCTTCAGCTGCAGAGCAAAGCTGCAGACACTGTGCTCACGACATGGAGCCCTCTCACTCTCCCTCAGACAGGTTTGTCCTGCCTCTAGTCCGGTGCAAGAAGAGCAGAGACTAAAGCAATCTTATCTCTCTGTCATCAAACCCAACAAAGCAACAGTTCTTCCTTCTGGCACATCAGCACAAGAGATCCCTCTCCTAGAACACAGGGGTTTTGGAGACAGAGTAGGAGGAAAGAAGGAGAAAGCATAGGAAAGAGTAGGGTTGGAAGATAGATTCTGCCTCTTGTAGCTTTCTGTTTTATTGATGAAAAGTATGGTGGGGGAAGTGTTAAAGTGACTGGTGGCTTTCCTGGGGATTGGGCTGCCAGTTGTGCAGGAGACACCCAATCAAATCTTCTCTCTCCTACCTTGGCCCCAAGAGTGAACCCAGCTCCAGGAATTTTTGTTGCAAAAAAAAAAANCCCTGATTTTCTTTTCTTCTAATGACCAACAAATATTATCAAGGTACACACCAGCACCTTCCATGTGATGAACTGGGAGATCCTTCCTGGTAAGTTCATTAAGAGTGGTGTAACTGCACAGATGTCTGGTTCACAACAGAGAATATAAGAATATTTGTGCTACATGGGGCTGGTTACTTAAATAACACACATTTCAGCAAATCCAACACAAGCTGTATGC
>VZUA01084866.1:12554-23777 GCA_013401035.1 Horornis vulcanius
TGGAGAGAAATACACAGACTCTGAGTTCAAGCACAGATGTTATGATGACATCTACAGATGTTAGCTCAGTTTTGCCCTGAAACGCTGCACCAACCATGAAAGCAGCTCAGTGTGACCAGAGGCCTGAAACAAGGCGAGATGAACAATATCTGCAGCTTCCTGTGAGACTGTCAGCCTTTCGACTGCACTGAAACATACACGAGAAGTTGCCAAAGGGCTGTTCACACACTGCCCACATCTCCCATGCAGCTTCCATGTGGCCTGTTTCCAAAGACGAAATCAGCATGGTAGCTCGCCCTTATGTGACTCAGCTGTGACTCTTGTGCAAGAGCTATGCCTCAGACAGGAGTACTAATTTTTGCTGTTCAGATCTGCAGGATTTAGAAAAACAGTCTGTTAGATCAAGCCCATCTACTGCTGAAACATACTGATGATTAGACATACAGAGAGGACAGGGCAATCAGTATAGATAGCGAAAAGATTCAAACCAGCAGCTGCAGAGAGAAAGAAGCAGGCAGATCCAGAAAAGCCTTGCTGCAGTTGGCAGGACAAGCATAAACCTCCAAGCCAGTCACAGCAGGGGGAAGGCATGTACATGTTGCATTTGTTTTACTGTTCCTACACCAGCTTATTCACAGGGCTCCAAAGCAGTAACATTTGACAACTCTTGGCTTGTAAAAAGACCAGGGAAAAACATTCAGTATTCAAAAAAATCCCTTTGCAAAGACTGAAAGAAGAAATTCAACAACTGAGAGGATTTGATACCATTTGTTGTAACACGGATGATGCTGTAAAGTAACTTCAGTACTAGGATTGAATACAAAAGATATTTGAAAGTAAAACTTAACCAAACGGATGTGAACTCAGATTACAAACACTTCAAGAGCTAGGACAATTCAAGGAGAGATGCCAAAAAAAGGCTGAAATCACAGCAGACCCAAATAATGCAACTCTGTCATCAGAGTGTTTTTACATCTTTCCTGGTAGGATTTAAGCAGTACTATAGGTGATTCTTGCCATTAACTATTAACAATAAATTATATTTTTATCTCAGATCTCACAGTAAAACATAACAAAATGTTTCACACACGTGTCTCTGAAAAAATACTTCTATGCAGTGCAGATTTAGGATGAGAAGTCTTTGTTTGTCTCAGACACAGTCCTATTGTCAGCCAGAAGCATAAAACAAACATGGAAAAAAAGACATGTTAAAGTGAGAAGAAAAAGAAAAAACTCAAATCGGGAGGACCAGTGATTGTTATTTCAGAATCTTTAAATTTCTGACAAATGAAATTACAAATGTAATAAACACAGGTTTTGTTGGCTTTTCTTTAAGCAGCAAACAAGCAAAATAATCCCAAACAACAAATTGTACACACACATCCCATCACCACCCCAAGCTAGCACCCAAACAAGGGAGATACCAACTAAGCAGAAAGCACCAAATATTGACGTAACAATCAAGAAATGACATCTTGCCAAGACATCCAACAGGTTGACATCAATGGAATTTTATAATACAAACCAAACCTGGAACAGGTAAATAAACCCACAAGTCAAGAAAAACAGTAACACATAAAAAGTAATTTACTTGGATAACCCTAATCCCAAAACAGCTCATGCTTTTAATAAAGATAATTAACACTTTACACAAGACTGACCATGACAAGAAACTTAGTTTGAGCATCAAGAACAGCCACATGGAAACTGAGGAGCTTGAAGGAGATGAAAATTAGGCCAATATTGTCTCCTTAGTCCTTTCCTAAAGTGATACTGAAAGAACCTTTTGGAACTGAATAGATCTATTGGTAGAGAATGGTGTTATAACTGACCCTATTTTCATAAAAATCTGTGATACAAGAAGTAAGAATTGATGGTGATGACATAGTTACAGAATGGCAGTAGAGGACAGGATACGCTATGACAAGAACAGAAATACCAAAAAAATCACCATTGGTAAATCATCACATGCCTAGTACTTAAATTCAAGTACTTATGCTTTTAAGACCTTATCTGCTGTAAACAACAAAAGAGGAGGAAGATGGATATTTAGTAAGCAATTGTAAAGAATTTATGAGTCAACAACAGGCTATGTACATGAAAACAATGAAAATGCAATTGCAGGATATGACAGAAGAAGCAAAGGAAAAAAACAGCAATACAACTCATGAAATGCTAAAAATACTAAATGCTGATTGGAAACACATTACTTAGTCCTGATTATCCTCACTAATTAAAAAAAAAAATTAAAATGACACAGGTACAGAAGGTATCTACAGAAGGAGCCTCAAATGCCTTTTCATGTAAGGAAACATTTACCAGACCGTGCTAATTAAAAACAACAGCTGAAAACCTCTCTTTGGGGCCAGTACTGCTTAGTATCATTACCAATGATCTGGACTAGAGGGATTGGAAATTCACAGATGACACCAATTTGGGTGGAAGTGTTGTCTGCTGTAGGGCAGAAGACTCTGCAGAAAAGACCTGGACAGGACAGACTGGTGGGCCAAGGCCAATGCCATGAGGCTCAACAAGGCCGAGTGCCAGGTTCTGCACTTGGGTCACAACAAGCCCAGGCAGTGCTACAGGCTGGGGGCAGAGTGGCTGGAAAGCTGCCCAGCAAAAAAGGACCTGAGAGTGCTGATCCACAGAGGGCTGAACACGAGCCAGGTGTGCCCAGGTGTCCAAGAAGACCAATGGCATCCTGGCCTGTGTCAGCAACAGTGTGGCCAGCACTACCAGGGCAGTGACTGTCCCACAGTATTTGGCACTGGTGAGGCCACACCCTGAATCCTGTTTCCAATTCTGGGCCTCTCAGTTCAGGGAAGACTTTAAAGTGCTGGAGCAAGTCCAGAGAAGGGCAATGACCCATTTTCACTACAAATTCTTCAATCTGTACTCTATGACAAAACATTTGACTGGCTTTGGATAACTTGGGGAAGAGGGAAAAAAAAACAGTTGAACAAAAGATGATACAAAGCATATACACTCTAAGGGCCACAGACTATTTTCTTTCTTCTTTATATATATCCTGCTCACCACGCAAAGCCAATGAACAGGGTTTCCAGATGTGACTACAAACGCATCATACGAGATGTAAAGTTGGTGCAGCAACAGCTATGGTAGCCACAGCACTACCCCCTGACTGGGCAAACAGTTTAAATGGCCATTCCTCCCCTGGCCACTGACCTACACCAGGCTTTTCTTTGGAGTTCCTGTCAACTGACCAATCACAAGCAAAGAAGTCACAGAGTGGTAATTTACCACTATCTTCTCATTGGTGAAACAGCATATTCTGTATTATTTTACTTAGAACAAGCAAGTCAGACTATTTTCCAAGAACGCAGCTATTAAATCAATCTGATGTATGAAAAAGCAGAAAGACTGATTACCACTTGCAATAAAAACAGTATACAGAGCAGATAATCCATGGATTATGTGAAGTAACATCCTTGATACACATTTTTAAGTAACTACAAAATGAATTCAAATATCACATAAATAGGACAAATATTGTTACCAAATTGGGAGAGGGATTGTACAATTGCCCACATATTATATCTTAATCAACACACAGTAGAATTCCAGTTCTGTTGTAAAGCTGTAAGATTCCCCACAGTAACATGAATGCAACAGAACGGATGAACATGGCAAATAAAATCAGAAAAATCAGATGCCTTAAACCAAAATACTTTTCATGGGACAAATTAGAACATGCCTTTTAAATTATGCTTCAGTATTTTGCACTGCAAAAACGTATTGATAGTCAACCAGACTGAAGTCTTGGTTACAGCAACTCATATGGACTGCTGCAAGGAAAAGTTCCAAGAAAGTATGCTTCCCAAGATTACAGTGGTGCAAAACGAAGTAAAACTCTGTCCTTCCTTCCCAACAGAAAATAATCCTAATGCTGTTACCACTGCATGTAATAAATTTTGTACTCTTTGGCCATGAACCAGCCCATGGGAAAAATAAGATTCATGATATGCAAAGAAAATACTGCATGCCTTTTCCTATCACCACAGCCTTGTCAAAATATATTTTGCTCAGAACTGAGTATTTTAGACAATATCATTGATTTAAAATTTTTACTAAAGTAGGATTTGGAAGATTCAAAACCATTTTTGTACACCCTTAGTTCCTTCAGCACTATATGCAACAGTAATGTGCTTCTTCCTCCAAGTAATTGTACTTTAAACCCAAGTCAATTTCTTTTGTGTTAAGCAGGTACCACTATGCTTTGTGTAAGAACAACCCTGAAGTTTATTTACAGTCACACGACTGCAACAATATGGAATCTTTATAATCTGTCATTTCTTTAGAAATTATGACTATTTGAGTGATCACATGCAACCAAAATCATAGCTATCTGGAGACATTTGAATTGATCTGATACATTCCAGATCCAGTAGCAAGAAGGCAGTTAAGACTTCAATGGCCAGACCAGGAAGGGAAGAACTTAAGCCTTTCCAGAGCATAACTCTTAACAAACAACCCAATACAGACATGAATTCTTAACCTTACTAGTGGCAAGCTCAGGAAGCCTGAAATGGGCAGCTGCAGATAGCCAAATCCTCTTAGATCTCCCGAAAATTTACTTCCATTTAGTAAAAACTGGCATAAAATGTGACCACTGATCATTTTAAATTCAAGGTCTCAGAAATGTGTTGCTACAGTAATTTTCAGAACATGTATACAATGTATCAATTAACTTAATAATTTTAATTTAATAATCTGTTTCCTGGGGTTTTATCCTGACCTGAGACAGTAAAAGTTCTCAATTTACCTTTTTAGGCCACACTTTCTCTGCCTTCCCGGTTCTTCTTACTCTCATCATACCCTCATCTCGTACCTTTGGAGGCAAAGGTTCACTACAACTTCAGTATTGCACAAGAGTACATTCCCACAGTATGCAAACGAGAATATGCAGCTGATTCATATAAGGGAAGCATAAGACAGTATTCACCATTTGGCTTCTTACCCAGCACTGAATTCTATAAGGTTTCAACAGAAGCTGTTCAAAGATTTAAGCAAGCAGCGCCAACTGATGCATCAGAAGTCCCTTATTTAGTCCTTTACAATTTCATGAAGTCATAGTTTTATTTTCTCTCATTATTCCTCACCATGCTTTAATCAGCGTTAAGTCTAAAAGCTCCCACTGGATCAATTCCACTCAAATTATTTGACTGAATACAAATTTTCCTTGGCTGTGATGATCAAAACCAACTAACCTCATCACATTTCCCAAACAGCTAAAAGGTTTTCAAGTGTGCAAAGTACTACCTGACTTTAGGTCACTGTACGGTTTGTCACCAACAAAAATTATTTCTTGGTATCTACTTTTTATTTACAAGCAGCTTTGGATGCATGACAATACTTGGCTACTCAATCCCAGATCTTCTGAAATTATTTTAATGCAAGAAACATTGAGAAATATTGTCAGTTTGGCTGTACCATTATTACAATCCCTAAGGTATTTTATTACCCCAGTTTTAAACTGGTTCACACAATTTTTCTATGACACAAACTATAGCTGCATTCAAATAATACATTTTAACAATGTATGTATACCTCTTCTCAAATAATGGAAAGAGTGCTCATATTTATCAGCACATTGTGTCTTCATACTCACATTACTTCCCATCTCTTACACATTTATGACTTAAGTGTGGTGTCACAGCACCAATTTTCATTTTAGTTTTTTTTTAAGTGATTCAGTCCTCAGCACTATCTAGTCTTTATTACTGGAAAGATTTGTAATGGTGCTCTTTGCAATTTTCCTGGCAAAGACTAGTAATTGTTTAAATACCCTTAGAAGGTTCCTAAAGTCACCTAAATTCTCAGAAACTTTGCTTCCACATACATAGATACATAATGAAAGAGTTTTGCAGAGGGACTATAAAGAGCCTACTTTTTAAAATGTTCTGATGATAATTCAAGACATCACCAGTTAGAAGCATTTCCTTAAGAAGTCCTCCTCCCCCAGGTATAATGTCAAGTGTTATGTATGGCTGGGGGCAAAACCAAAAAATTCTTCAAACCTTATTCCCCACAGTGAAGGAGTTTCTATTTCCATAAGAAGTTTTGCAAATACTTTGATAATAGCCTCCAGATGTGAGACGATTCTTCATAACCAGCTCAATGCTGTGTGTTAATTAATTTTCTCTTCTAAAACAACAGTGTTTGCATGTCTACTGTGAAGTGACTGTAAGGATTCATTTTGAAGCAATTATTTAAGATCAATTCTTACAACATAATCACGTGTTAGGGTTTCACATTAAACATGCCTAGAGATCTATGCTGCCAACAATACTGATGTTGTAAAGACTACATCCATATCTATTTCTACACTATGGTGCAGGTGCATCCCATGGTACATGTGACCACTTCCCTGGCATCAACCAGAAGCAGGGTATATCTAAAGATCACCATGCTTTTTCCTACTTTTATTTTATAGTAGGTTGATCCTGGCTGGATGCCAGACACCTACCAACACCTCTCTATCACTCCCCTCCACTGCTGGACAGGGGAGAGAAAATACAACAAAGGGTTCCTGAGTTGAGATACAGAGAGAGATCACTCACCAAGTAACTGCCATGAATACTGAATTTATTACTAACAACATCAGAGCAGGATAATGAGAAATAAAACCTTAAAAACACCTTCCCTTCTATCCATCCCTCCTTGCCAGCTCTATCTCCTCCCCCAGCAGCATAGAGACAGGGAATGGGGATTATGGTCAGTTTGTCACATGTTGCTAGTCCCACTACTCAGGAGAGGAGGAGTCTCCCTGCTCTAGTGTGTAGTCTCTCCCACCGGAGACAGTTCTCCAAGAACTTTTCCTATAGGAGTCCATCTCACAGGCAACAGCTCTCCACAAACTGCTCCAACACAGGTCACTCTTCCACAGGGTGCAGTCCTTCAAGGACAGGCTGTTCCAGTGTGGGTCCCCAAGGGGTCAAAAGTCCTACCAGCAAACATGATCCAGCATGGGCACCTCTCTCTATGGGTCTGCAGATCCCTCCCTGCTCCAGACAGGCCTCCCACAGGGTCACAGCCTTGTCTCAGGTGTTCACCTGCTGTGGTGTGGGTCTCCTCCACAGCCTGCAGGTGGATCTCGGCATCTCTGTGGTCCTCAGCAGGCTCCAGGGGCAGAGCTGCTTTACCATGGTCTTCACATGCTTTAGGGGAATCTCTGCACCCTGTAGTCCTTCATGGGCTGCAGGGTCACAGCTGTTTCACCATGGTCTGCACCATGAGCTGCAGAGGAATCTCAGCTCCAGGGCCTAGACCACTTTCTCAGCTACCTTCTCCACTGACCTGGGCATCTGCAGAGTTGTTCCTCTCATATATTCTCACCCCTCTCTTTCTCTGGCTTCCATCAATGCAAGTAACTTTTTTTATTTTTTTTTTAAATTTACTTTTATAGAGGCGTTACCACCATTTCTATTTGGCCCAGCCTCGGCCAGTGGCATGTCTATCTCTGGACCCACCAGGGATTGGCTCTGCCAGACACGAAAGAAGCTTCTGGCGACTTCTCACAGAAGCTACCCTTGCAGGCCCCCCTCACTATAAAAGTTTGCCCATGCAAAACAAACTCAATACATGTTTCAACATATTCAATAAATGCAACAACAAAAAAATTCTATTCTAATTTAAAAAAAGTGGTTTTCTATTTCAGCAATCATGTAAATTGTGGTGAGCGGAACACCTTCCAAAGCAGAAAATTATGTGAACTATTTGTACCTTGATCTTTAACTGATTCCACAGTCTATTTCTTTTAAAAGAAGAAAAAAAATTAAAATTTCTTTTATCTGTGACAGTAAGAAAAGAAATAAGTCAGAATTTCTTTCATGCAACTTGTTGACTGATTGGCAATTGCACAAAATGCCATCACACACAGTATCAGAACAATGGTACCACGGGTCAGCAAGAAAATGCTCTTTAATTATGACATGAATTTTCTGGTTTCTTTAGGAGACAGATTCCATTGCACTTTAGAATTGGAAATCAGGGGCAAAATCATGTGAGACCCTAGCATGAACTATATATAGTGACAAAAATTGACTGACGAAGTTTGTCTCTTGTCATCTACTGGAGTCACAGTACAATACTGTCAAATTAATGACACTTATATAGAATGCAGAAACTGAGAGTTTCCATTCCTGCAAAAGGCGGGACAAAAATCAGAACGGTAAAACTATAAAAATCTTTCATCTTCCACAATCAAAACTTATAGTACCAACTTATAGTAGAGAAACAACAAAAACAACCCCGTAACTAAACAGCACAACAAACCAGCTCTGCAGAAGGCACTGGCTGTCACAGACAATCTCTGCCAGCAGCTGGTGAGGTGCCAGCTACTGCACCTACCAAGCAAGATGCACTGCTGCAAAGAATTTCTGATCAGACAAATTATCTTTCTGCAATGAAGCACTGTTTTACCAGACAATTTGGCTACCTGTTGAGCACTTTTACCTGTATCAGAAATACAAAACCCTCCCCATGGCTTTGTCTTTACGCAGGTACCAAGCTCAAAACTAAGGCACTACAAAATGGAATGAACACAAAATGCAAGAATTTTCTTACTTTGTGCGTATCTGGTGGTTTCATTTTATTTTTAACTAACCCCGTCAAAAACAAAGTTTCTGAAAATTCTTAAAGCACATGGAAAAATTATGCAAAAAAATTGGAACTGAAAATTATCTGGAGTGGTTTTTCTGGCTGTATGTCAATTTTTTAATAAGGAGGAAGAAAATTATTTCTAATAAATGTACAGAAAGTATTGTATTTGTAGAATTCATTTAAGCAAGCGTAAATTATTTTACTGTGCATAATGTCAAGTACCCCTAAGTAAAAGACTGACTTCTAATGTAAGTGAAGTGAACAACATTTTTAAGAAATTTTCCATTTAAAAATTGTCATTATAATGGAGTGGGAGACCTAAGGAAAAATAAAAGACATCAATATCGCTACAGAAGGACAGAAAAGTCAAATCCATAGTGCTCAGCAAAAGGATGATGCTAAAGACAATGATTATGTGTAGGATATTCAGTTTCTGAGAAATAAGCCTGTAAAACCAATATGATATATCTAGGCATGTGAGTCTAACATAAGTAGCAAAGAATAATATGAAAAGTCTTCAAGAAATTCATATAACCATCACAACTGTCAATATTGAAAGTGCTGAAATATTTAAAATCAAATATATTATTTACAGAAAGCATCTTCCTGGACTTTACAGGACAGTATCTAAAATGTTTGTTTTAATGTTCTTACTGTTCATTTTATGATACTACATGTAGACTTCTCCATTTTGAGCACAGGAGTAATGTGCATTTGTATGCCCAATGAAAAAGTAAAAATGACAAGGCAAGGACAGGGAGAGCAACAACAACAAAAAAAAGACAAAAAAACAGGTTTTCCCATTTGTGTGTCTGTATCATACCTGTTTTTATTTTGCTGGGTCTTGACATTTACGCCAAATCACCAGTAACAGGATTATGTTTTCACTTGTTTCTAACTTCGTTAAACATTTTAATAGAATTTTCAAGCAGTATAGCTACCTTGAGCTGATTACAAGTTATCCCAAATCCAAAATATGTACTCTGTTTACAAAACCATGACTTTCTCTTACCTAATAAAGGGGAAAAAATTAAATTCCTGCTTTTAGAGAGTTTTAATATACCTTTAATATACCTAAATATGGACTAGCAATACTGTTTTAGAGGATATTATGTCACGTATCTCAGAGCAGTGGTGGCTTTGCTCTGATTTTCTGCAGTTATTTTAATGTCAGGCTAATAAAGTCTTGACTGGGAGATTTTCTCTAGTATTTTGAGAACTTAACTCCTCACTTCCATAATAAGAGTTCTGCAACCATTTTGCCTATCAGTTCCATCAAATTCCTTCCTTGTAGATAGCTAGAATACAACTGAAACTGCTTACCTGTCCCTCAACATTCCTCCTATGTAATCACAGTTTTATGGCTATTGATTTTGTTAATATAAGAAGCAGGCAGTATATCAGATATAAAGTGCTAATGATGTTTTTAAGAAGTTCCAATAAGGAGTGCCTTGTACTAAAACTCCATTTTTGAAAAATGGAAAGCTCACTGAGGTCCCCAAAATCAGAGAGCACTGCCATCTCCTTGATCTGCTATAAAGAGACTTCAGATAAAGACATATTTTTAATTTAAAAATACACCTTATGTATTTAATGTTTAACTTATGTATTTAAATACATCATTCAATGTATTTGAATTTAATGTCTCACAATTCATGATGCTGAAATTAGCTGAAAGTAACATTTCACTAAAATACATTGCTGGAATCAGCAACCCCCAAGTACCAAATATAATTTAAATAGCTGCAAGCAATATCCTCATAAACAGTCCCTAAAACAGAAATCACATAAAATTTCTGAAAGTCCAACATACTTAAAAAAAGCACTTAAGGCATTGTAGCTCTGTATTTACAAAACACTTTGGCATGGTCATCCAGAAAAATCACTTATCCTCACTGTGACAAAACTTGAGAAATTTCAATGCCAAAAGTACAAAACCACACAGGAGTTGAGACTTAAGAGAGGTTCTTGAGGTTATACCCCTTAAATTACTTTAATACCTAGTTCAAGACTTCATTAGAAATGTTTTGTTACCCACTAAATTTTACAGTTTGAGTTTTTTAAACTCATTCAGTAAATTCCAGCACTACAACAGACACAGTGTCTCAACTCAATGCATGCTCTGCAACAGTGAGTAACTTTTGCCTTCACTTGAAATGGTTGGAAAATTCATCTGATTCCCTTTCTAAGATCAGACAGCTGAAACAATGTTAACCTGCACCCCAAGCATGAACATAAATTTGGTACCCAGTGGCACAGAATTTGGTCACTTCACAAATATCTGCATCTGTGACACAGCGCCAAAGAGAAATTTGAGAAGCTTACGAAGAATGCACCAAGCTTCACCACAAAAAATTATGATTGCCCAGAACACATAGAAAGCAGCCACTTCATCAACTCCATCAGTACTGGACTGAAGTGGCCTAAAGCCAAAATAATTCCTCATTTAAAAACAACCTTTGTTTCTCTGACTCAAAAATTACAGAGATTTCACTTCACTTGCTCAACTGCTGTCATCTCAGAACAGTAGCCCACATGCATGTGGCTGGAGGTTCAATATATCATAAAAAACCCAATGGTAGGGAAAACTAAAAAAGG
>VZUA01084879.1:13116-25527 GCA_013401035.1 Horornis vulcanius
CTCATGGCTGCACTCATATTTACACTTCAGCAGCAGCAGCAACCCCCAAATCCCTCTGTGTCCAGCAGCCAGCTGGCCCCCTCTCCTGAGCAACCATGCAGCCATTCCAGGAGGATCCTGGCCATCCTCTTTGAAATATGTTTTATTGTCCCTTGGACACCGGTCTGTCACTTGGATGGCAAGCAGTCTGAGACAAGGGCTGCACTCGTGCTTTCTGTTAAGTGGCTAATGCATGGGGGAGGCAGAGGGGGATATTAAATAATAATGACAATAATAATACATCTGATAGAGTTCTGTTCCACTTTAGCACTAAATGGAAAGCTGAAAGCCTCCCTATGGATCTTTTCCATCTCCTGCACCAATGGTTGTAACAGATGCATCAGTTTAAATTTATGACTTGCATGACAAATAAGACTGATACATGTGTTTAGAAAATCTGTGCCCAACTGCCATGTTTTGATTAGGTGCAAATGATGACACTGCCATGTTTGTAATGCAACTTATAAAAGGCATAGATGTGGTCCACTTTTTTAGTTGGAGCAAGATAATGTACATCTGTTAAGGTCATGTCTGTCCTCTACTTCCAACTTTACAAAAAGCTTAGAAAAAAAATAAAAGCAATGAACAAAAGAACTTCCTTCTGTGATTTTAAAAATACCTACAAACAAAAAAGAATTTGTAAAACCCAAAAGAGGAATGAGGAAACACTGAAGATGAAAACCACTGATCCATTTAAGCACAGATGAAACGATTTGACAATGTACTGGAAAGGAATATTAAACAGAAACAAGCTATTAATTTTCACTGAGGGTCAGCCTGGGAGCTTGAGCAGCACCTAAGATTCAGGTTAACCCTTCACAGTGGGGAGGATCTCCCCATCAATCATAGCTTCTTAATCTTCTGGATGGATGTTGATACAGCTCATGTAATGACTGCAAAACGTTTTGGAGAGGTGATAATGTTTATAAAAGGGAAGGATTGTTTGGAAGGTGGAAAGAGTTCAAGGATTACAAGGAAGGCTTGTAAGGCAAATGGCAAATGGCAGAATTAGCATGGAAAAATATTAATCCCTTTCTTTTATTTCTTACAGGGAGAGGACATAGAGGGGTGAGACTGGTCTCAATAAAAAATAGTTTCTGCTTTTAGGGCCTCTCAAGGGAGCAGAGACCTTCCAGCTCACAAGTCAGCTGCTTATATTACAAACTCCCTGTGGGCTGGGCTCTCCTGGCCGTTTTTAATGTCTGTGTTCCCAGAGTATTTGAGCATCTTCCATCTTGAGCATGACAAACATGAAGCTTTCACAGGACTTCACAATGTCACTGGCTCATCCCTCATTTTGAGATTCAAACCCCCTGCTCAGTGCTCTTGGAGAGGAATGAGCTTTTCCTGGGAAAAGCTGTGCAAGCAGTTAATGTGAGGAATTTCAGCCTTGATACCTCTGTTCTGAGCACTCCTTCACCTAAAACAGAGCATTTACTTCCTCTCAGCTGCCTATGCAGTCAAATTTTTGTCCTTGTCCTTAAAAAAAAAAACCCAACATTGAACTGTACAACAAATCACTACACTTGTCCACAGGGAACAGTAAATGCCACTCTACTCATGCCTTACTTCTTCAACAGTTCTACTGCCAGTGCTAGAAATAATGATGGGAATACCTCTATATCAGCGTTTTCTATCATGATTAAGGCTATGCCAGTCACTCTAAAGGTCACCATATGATAGACCACAGGCCCCTACAAGCCAGTGTGACTAGCACATTAAATATTGGATTGCAGCTTGGTCAAGTGAGTGGTGTAGTGTGAGAAATGGAATCAATACTCACCCTGGTGAGAAATGATAGAAATGAGCATTCACCGTCAGCCACGTTCAGATGGCTGCGAGTCTGGAATGCCATATTTTCATGTTTGTAACCTAGATGTTGCCTTAAAAATTGCCCTGAAACTCAGTAGTAGTGGCAACACTGAGCACTTACTCCTTCAAGCCTTTCTTCACCTTTATCAATGTCCTTGATTTTTGAGGCTGCAGTCTCCTCTGTGGAGGTCTTGACCCATCCTGCCCCAGCCGTGAGGGAGGGACCTGTTCTGCCAGGCACCAAGTCCAACAGAAATAACTATACCAGGGAAGATTCAGCTTGTTCAGCCTGGAAAAAATACATNGAAATATTCCAGGTAGAACGAGATGCATTTTAATGATTTGCACATCAAGTGAAACAAAAGCCTTTATTCCCCAACCTTTCTCCTTTCCCAATCTTCCTGATTTTTAACACGTTCATTACAATTATTATTGTTGTTACTGTGGACAGTATTATTAGTATATTTTATTTTCTTTCACTTATTAAACTGTTCTTTTCTCAACCCACAAGTTTCACCTTTTTTTGATTCTCCTCTCAATCCTGATGGTGTGAGACCATGATACCATGTTGCATTTTGTTGAATTGGAATTAAACAGAGTTGTTTCTAGAGGAAAGATTGATGTCTTAATATCTTCTCTATTTGGTCTTCAAAGAAAGTTCAATTTTATTCTTCTACATTTTATTTTTGTTTCAAAGGTGCATCAGTTGAACAAACAAAGAGGGTTTCAGATTGATCCTATTATCTGTTTACAACAGGCTGGTCTTGACTTCAGAATCATCACTGTCTAAAAAAGCATTGAAGTACCAGTCATGAATAGTGGAGTGTGTTTTATGTGCAACCTTCTGGTCTGGAGAGCAAAAAGAAGTGCTTCAGCTTTTTTAGCATGTCTGCTCCTTGAATATCTATTTTCCAGGTCAGTCTTAAAAGCAGCCTGTTTCTTACAAGAGCAAATCCAATATTGAAGTTNAATCCTGATGGTGTGAGACCATGATACCATGTTGCATTTTGTTGAATTGGAATTAAACAGAGATGTTTCTAGAGGAAAGATTGATGTCTTAATATCTTCTCTATTTGGTCTTCAAAGAAAGTTCAATTTTATTCTTCTACATTTTATTTTTGTTTCAAAGGTGCATCAGTTGAACAAACAAAGAGGGTTTCAGATTGATCCTATTATCTGTTTACAACAGGCTGGTCTTGACTTCAGAATCATCACTGTCTAAAAAAGCATTGAAGTACCAGTCATGAATAGTGGAGTGTGTTTTATGTGCAACCTTCTGGTCTGGAGAGCAAAAAGAAGTGCTTCAGCTTTTTTAGCATGTCTGCTCCTTGAATATCTATTTTCCAGGTCAGTCTTAAAAGCAGCCTGTTTCTTACAAGAGCAAATCCAATATTGAAGTTAAGTCCAGGCAGCTGCTTAAAACTTGGCCCTGTCTGAAAAATAATTAATAATAAAAAATAAAATTGTGTTTGTGTAACCTTTCTGTAGAAGAAGCCACTAATTGGTACAGATGTCAGTGCAAAGAAGCACTCGGAAGAAGCATTGATTACAAATCCCGCTGGGATATGGCTCGCTAAAGGTCAATCACTCCTTCTATTAATTGCTTTAAAAATAAGGCTTGGAGAAAGCTGCGTATGAAATAATGGTGGGATTTTGGCTATCCCTGTTGTAAATTATGGCAGCGTTTCCATTGGTTTCAGGAAGAGAAAGTTGTGCCGTGGTTTGGATGGGCCCTTTTATTCCATCTGGGTTTGTCTGAAATTGGCTGGTGAAGAGGTGAGCACGACAAAGAAGTGCCAAACCACAGGTCTTTTTACTGACTGCTTCTGCAAACACATTCATTTCAAAAACCTCAAAAAGCGCAGGAGAGAAAATTAAGTCTGGGTATGTTTCATTACTCCAGGCAATTTTTCTTCCTGGGTTACACAAATCTATTCTTTTCGGTTGTTTAATACAGAAAGTCACAGAGTGTAATTGTTAAAACGAGCGGTGGGAAATGCAACAGCCTGACAAGAAATTACATGTCTTATTTATCTCCACTGAAGTTACTCCTGCAGGAGCTGGGTGCTGGTGGAATGTATTGCATTGGAGTGTGTGCCTCTGATGCTGGGCAGGGGCACTTCCCCCAGCTCTGCTGCAGTTTCCTCCCCACTGCAAGTCCTAAAGGTAAATGCAAACCCAGGTCTGAATTAACCTATGAATCTTGCCAGAGACTGATGCCCCTCTGCGCCCTTGCTGTTAATGCTGAGGCAGAAATGAAGCAGGTCAGGCAGAACTGGAGCTCTGTGGGTGGCCTCCTGACTGTAGGAAAAATTAAATCAAAGCTCAAGGAATGGTTATCCCTAAGGAAGAGGGTTGGTGCTTACAAGTTTTCTCCGTAGATGCCTGAAAAACTGCCCAAGCACAATGCACAGTGCACAGCCCCAGCACAATGAAATAGAGATGAAAATAGATAAGGCAAGAAGAAATAATGTTTTTAGTACATTTATTTCATAGAAGTGGCAGTATAAAATCAGATCCTGTTTAACCAGATTTGAATTCTTCTGTGCAATGATTTAACAGCATGCTGATGTGCTGATAGCATTTGCTGTCAGCTTAGTTAAATGCTGGTACATGGTGCTCCAGTCCTACAAAAATTCACTTGTTTTCACACATAGCTATCCAAGGGCATCAAGGCTCTTCTGAGATGGATGGCTTCTTCTTTTGAAGGCCCTAGCTACTATTTTGATCAACACAGTGTAAAAAACCTGAAGGGAATTTGAATTAGATTTAAACTATTTCTTCATTTTGCTGTCATTATGTTTATTGGGAGTAAGGGGAATGAGCAAATAATGAACAATATTGCAATTATACCTTCAGAGGGTTTGGCTTATGTAGGGCAACTGGGCCAACAGATGGTGAAAGCAATTTGATGTACAAAAGTATGAAATAACTGATCTGGACAGAAGGATTAAAGTGGTGTGTGAGTATAAATTGAACATGGATCACGGAAAGTATATTGGGCTATTATGGGAAATCACTGCAGCCTGAGCACAGATGCTGCAAAAGATCAAATCAAACTGCACTGGCACAGCAATAGAAACAAAGACAAAAGGTGAGAGCCTAATTGTTTTAGTCCTTTGTCAGTTGTGCAGGCTTTGATCTGCTGGAAGGAGAGAGCTGCCTCGAGGGAGAGGTGCTGAAGGATCTGGGCAGGAGTAGAAAGTTCACAGGGGCTGGGCCAATTTGCATGGCAAACTAGAGGGTGATGTGCTGATTTTAGAGAAACACCTTTAAGGAAGGGCTCCATCAGGGCATTGCATTCCTTAAACTAGCACTGAACAAGACAGAACATCTTATTAGTGTTGGCAAAAGGGCCTGGATGAGGCAAAAAGGCCAGGCTGCCTCTTCTGAAGCGTAATGCAAGAACAAAATGAGTAAAATGAGGACACACGTTTGAGAGTACTTAATGGGAAGCACCAAGTTTGTAGTTGATAATAGCCACTTAATCAAACAGCCTTATGTAAAGTCCTTTTAATCCTAGCTCATCAGCAGAAGCTATGCATCACTGGGGTATTCCCAGGACAGAAGTACAGTTTGGCTGGCAAAGAAGACTAAAAGCAGGAAATTCACACAGTGCTCCTGTCCCTGCTGCTCACTGTCTGGGGGAGTGTGTGCCCCAGACAGGGGTGCATTGGTTGGGATCCCCAAGGAAGCACTGTCCAAGCTGGTTCCCAAGGTGGGCTGGGCATGGCACGCACCAAAGTGATGGATTTGGGAATCACATCCTGCATCCCTGCTCTGTCCTCTGTGCAGCAGGACAGCCCAGCCTGGATGTGCCTCTGGGATGGCCACATCAACCCAGCCAACACATCTCCGTTAAAAAAAGGTGTTTACCTGCTTCAGGTGGGTGTGTGAGGCAGCTGACTGGGATAGCAATACACTCCCCAGTCCCTCCTCATCTTTAGGAAAGAATGCCTCCTGTTGTCCCCTTACCTGTGCGTGGGACTGCAGAGCTGACAGCAAAATACTGGCTCAGGGCATCTTTTGCTGTGATCCAGGGGAAGAATTTGCGGGGCTACCACTGGACATGTCCATACAGAAGGATCCCTGAAGGATTCCCCAGAAGGGAAGGGGAAAGTCTGTGGGATACTGAGTTGCTGAAGTAGCTCACTGTTGCTCTGTGTTCAACAAATGATAAATTGAATATGCTGCACCAGAAAACCATGACCAACCCATCTGTCTAAACCCCGAAATACTCTTGTGTTCACTGTAAAACTCTTCTAACACAAGTATGGTGCCATTGGGTCCCACTGATCTGAACTTTCATGGCATTGCCTTCCTACCTGGGGAAGATAAGAGCATATGGCTGCCCTGGACCAGCAGGACATCCCACTTTTCCTTATTTCCTAGCTGGCTAAATTGCTTTTGGCTGGTCTTGTGGTGGGCAGAGGATTGCTTCAGTTCGTTTCCCACCCATAACTGAGCAAATCAACTCGTTTACTCTTAGAGCTCCCATTAGCAGAACTGATGGAGAGGTGTGAGGAAGTTCCTGTTTGCTTTTTTATCCACTTAGTCACACAGTCCAAAACCAAATTAAACCTTCACCCTAGAAATTTCCAATTGTGAGAAATGTCCTATTGTGAGAGGCATTTAATTCCTGCAAGGCCCTTGGAGTGCTGAGGAGTCAAAACAGCACAGCCTGAAGGGCTGAAGCACAGTAAAACCTTGACTTTGGGATTTAATGGCAGAAATAGAAAATAAGTGTAGGAGAAAATCAGTTTAGAGGAAATAAAAATGGATATTTCAAAAAAATAATTTTCTTCAGCTTTGGATTATTTACCATTACAAACTTTTCTGATTGTTAAAACATCACTTCTAGGTCAGTTTTTCAGTAAAAAATCCTGTCTCAGCAGGAAGGGTCCAGTCTTTTTTCCAGCTTGAAAACATACCCCTGCAACTGGCATGCCTTCACTGAAATATATTGTTTTAAAAAATGTGTACATGAGATTTAGTTAGGACATAAAAACGGCTGCACTCACTTTTTCCAGTCTGTATTGTTAGCCTAAGTCAGCTCAAGTACATTGTCTCACTCCATCTGAATTGAAATTCCAAGGTAACAATGTTGTTTTTTCTTCATTTTTATTCCCTTTTTGCAAATTTTGGGGCTGTAGACTGGAGAAATTTTATAAATTGTTTGACCATTTCTTGCTCCTCCTCCTCTCTCTCTGTCTCACGGATGATCTCCAAACCCCCAAATCCCTGAACCTGCCCCATCTGGAAAGAGTGCACCAATCTGGAGCACAGGCCAGCAATAAATAAGCCAGGAGTATGAGTAAAGTTGTAGTAATTAAGGTGGAGTCCTGAAGGGATAGGTTAGTGTTAGTTAGCTTTGAAAGAAATTGCAAGAGTATGCTCAGACCTTATTAGCAGATATTCCCTGGGTAGACAATGTGTAAGATACCTGAAGAGTTAAGCTGAAAAATAAAAGATTCAGCAAGGGCTGCTTAGGTCTTAGGAAGGACAAAGAAGGATTTAGAGTTAGTCTGGTGAGACTTTTCTGGTGGAGAGATTCTTTCTGCTCCCTTTGCTCTCAGGGCAGGATTCATCAGCAAGCCAGCTCCCCATCCCTGTCTGTAAGTGATACATAAAGACCATGACAAGTACAAGCCAGGCAATGATGTGCAGGACAGAAACTCCACTGTTGCCACTGAACTGATGCTGAGGTGCCTACACCAACAGAGAAAACCTGCTGCATGGGTGGCAAAGCAGGTACTGAAAGGACTTTGAATGGCTTACATAAGGCATCTGAAATGAAGCAGCAGGGAAAGGCTGGTGGCCCAATGTCCAGCAGAGCAGAACTTGATGCAGGGAAAAAATACTGATAGTTGTTCCATTGGATGTGCAGCATCTTCTGGCTCTCACTTGATTTCTGTCCTTTCGTCCTGAATTGGGAAGACAAAATAGGATGTAGCCCAGCAACCATGTACAGTTCTTGATCCAACATCTTCCTCCCCCTGGGGAGGTGCTGGTTAGGGTCCAGTGGCAGCAAGGCCACGTGGATGTGCTACAGACCCTGAGCAAACAGCCAGTCCCAGGGAAGGACTACAGTGTCCTGAGCTGGCCTCGCTGCCCGGGCACAGCTTAAGCCTCTCAGCATGCACAGTGTGGATGCTTCTTCAGCTCTCTTTTTGTGCTGGGATTGACAGTGCCCTTGTCCCCAGTGTGAGTGCCACTGTGTTATAGCAATGCCATGTGTCCCGGTGCTGGGGGAGAGGCTGGGCACGCGCTGTAAGCAACAACCAGTGTTCATCCCCAAAACGCGGAGGCAGGGGGAGCAGAGGAGAAGATGTGACCTCAGCAGATGCTCGAGAAGGAGAGGGGGAGGATGTGCACTGCAACAGAACCAAAGTTAGCACAAAAGAGAAAGTGTTAGCCTCGTCACGGTAACAAATGCATTCAGATCTGGAGTGGGGGCTGACAGCAGCTCTGCTCTCCCAAATGCCTCAGCATGCTGCCCTTGAGCTCTTCCCTTCAATTCACCACACCTCAGCCCTGCCTCCTGTGCAACCACACAGACCTTTCCTCCTCCCCGAGCCTCTGAGTGTGCATCCCCACCTGGTCTGGTCCTCCTACAGAACAAGCAGCACTCCTGAAGCATTCTGCATCTTCACAGCATTTCACAAACACCAACATGCATCACCTCTCCAGGCCAGCAAATGCTCTTTGACAAAAATTTGTGTCTTGCAATTTTAGTAGGAAAGGTTGAAAGAAAACACTGTTGGCCCAGTGCTCTTGCTGGCAGAAAGCCAAATCAAGTGTGGAAAATCCAAGCTGGGTATAATGAGAGAAGATTTTGTGCCCCGTTGCACTGTTGGAGCAAGAATTCTGGTTAATTGTTAAGAGTTTCTTGTGCAGTGTTTCTTTTTATCCATAGACAATGTCTTGCCAAATATGACTGTTAAAAAATGCAATTAAAAACCCCACAATTTTTGCCTGTATTCAGTATCAATAAAATAGTCTACACAATCTTACATGACCGTACTCCCTGATGTCAACACGGATGAAGAACCTATCCTCCAGAAGAAACAAAATGTTGTCAAATCTGTCACCTTTAGCTAACAGAGCAGCCTTTTTTTTTTCCCCTGCTGTCTCATTTCTGAAGTACCTCTTGTCTGAATGACTCCAGTTTTTGATGATTAACCAGCCCATTTTCAAACACCTAGAAAATGCCTTTCCCAAGCAGGGAAGGGTCTGGATATTGGCTCCAGCAGCATTGTGCTCAAATACAGACCCATTACTGCTGTTTGTTAATCATCTGGGGAGACAGTGTCTGCAAACAACTGTGCAGGGACTCTCTACATGGTTTATATAAGTGTTTATAGCTTCTTCTGTACCTTCAGTGAAAGGCAAAATCAGTGTTCATTGATACATGAAGTCTTCAGGCTTCATTTTGGAGTTTTCTGCTGCAGCATAACAAGATGTACTGAAAGCACTCCTGTGTGCTCTGCTGTACCTCCTCAAACTCCTCTTCTCTGGCAGATCAGATGGATGGGGGGGCTGCAGCCATTTGCATTTTTAAATAAAGTCAAACACTGTAAAGTCAAGCTTGGCTTTCTACAACAGTGTGCTGAGCAGTTGGATTGGTTGTATTTTGAGAGTCCGGTCTGTTGCTGCCTCTTTGCTGAACACATTCCCTAGTGCTCTAATAAATATTTAAACCATAGTTATGCCTTTTCTTCAGCTGAAACTTGGATTTAGCTGACATCTGGCAGAACCTGACCCAAAGGTTTGACAGAATCATAGAATGGTCATTGGAAGGGAACTGAAAGTCCATCAGGTTGTTGCCATGGGCAGGGACCTTCCACCAGACCCATCAAGCCTGGAGATAGTTTGGGGTCAGGTTAGGAGCAGATATAAGGATATGCAGACAGAATGATCTCAAGAACCTTCAGAAGCTCTGCAAGAAGCAAACAGAAAAATCATAATTACTTAATTAAATAAAAGCCAGCAAACAGGTGCTAAATTCAAAGAAATCAGAGTAAATGTATCCATAGGAGCCAACTTAGGGAAAAAGCCACACAACTGGAGTGATGTTCCTGCCCTTCTCCTTTTACCCCCTGTTGTTTTGCAGCTACAACCAGAAATTATCCTCCCCCTTCCCCAGGCTGAATTCAATCTCCCACCATGTCAGCAGCTGGTACCTCCCCAGCACTCACAGAGACATTTTGGGTACTGCCAACACTATTTGCATTGCCAGAGGAAGGATTTTTATCCACTGAATCAATGAAACCTGTTTCAAACACAGTTGTCCTTCCAATATTCTGAGCACTTACCTCTGCCTGTGTCTGAGGAAATGGGAACTATTTAGTGGCAACATGGCACAGTCTCTACATCATTGCTGCAGATTTTGTGTGCTCTAGGTTGGAGTCACCTGAATGGGGACCTGAAAGAGATGCAATAGATGTTTGAACTTGTTGATGAATGAATTTTGAGCTGGTGAAGTACAGAAAACCACCCTCCCTGTCTGGAAATGTAGAGACAATCACAAAGGTTAAAAATTCTACAGTGGCACCATTTGGGCTTGAGTTATAAAACAACTACAGTGTTAGAGGTGTGTGTGGAAATTTTTCAGGTGACCTCAGTGAAGTTTGCATAAGTTCCCTTTCCAGTAATGCTTTATCCAAACACATCCTCACACATGCTACACAAATCCTGGCAGTTGTCCTGCTGAGTGGAGAGGGCTGAACACATGGCAGGCACCATGTGTGTGCAGTATACTTTGCCCCAAGCTGCTTGAAATCCCAAAGATTTCCAGAGACTTGCAAATGTTACACTAAGTTGGCCATTTCCACCCTACTCACTAATCCAAGTTTTCCCTCCAACTTCTGCCTCTATTTTTAAAAAAGGCTGGAGCAGCCCCTATCTATAAATACTCCACTTCTACACCAATATTTGAAATTCCAGCTGACCAAATTCTGTTATGTGTCTGTTATGCCTCTGTTTTGTTTATGATGCATTAATGCTTTTCAGCATTTCATTTCAGCATTTCACCATCTCATTTCTTTCCCTTCATGTTATTGCTAGGTGACTCTTGCTAGGACACACTCAGACTATGGAGATTTATGGAAGAAACCTGTGTTTTTCCCAAACCAAGAGTCCTGTAGCTCACAGCCTGCAGCGTTTCCAGGATGTGAAATAACACAGTCAGCAGGACAACATGTCAGTCACTAGCACAAGCCAAAAATAGCATGTGTCAGGCCAAACTCAAAGGGCTAAAATGGTGCTCTTAAAGCAGATGTTTAAAAGCTTGTGCACAAGCTCTAGGCTTGTTGGCCAACCTGGACCAACTGCAAAAGGCCCCTGGGAAGTATTAAAACTCTTGGCTAGTACATGCACTTCTCTGTTGGAGGCACTGGAGATAAGTTTTACTTAAAAATGAAAGTGGTAACCTGGGCTGAAGTCTTGCTCAGAGATCTCCTGAGCCCGGTGAAGATCCTGGCACCATTCCTGATTTAGGCCAAGTACTCATTAAGTGCAACAGGAGTTTGATCTCAGAAAGGACAAAGCTGGGCCATTTATGGCTCAAGAGAATGTTGTCTTAAGGAGGATGGGGTAGACAAAACTACTTGAGAAATTCCATTAGTAAGAGTAATAGATGGCAGGTTTTACAAGTGGAAAAGAAAATATTGAAAAAACATCTGGAGAAAGAAGGCTTCAAGATTTCTGGTAGAGATAACTCCAGAGGCAGCACTCAGCACATGGCAATCCCAGACTCACTTTGCATCCACTCCAACATCTGTGGAAGCAGCAGGTCCTGACACATTCTCTGCAGTGAACAGGCAATATCAATGTCTGTCTTTTTTCCCATTCCTCCTCCCTGGTTTTCTAAAGATGTGTCCTGATGAACAACCCATCCACCTTTTGCTGTTTCTGCCATACTTTTATTTCTGTGTATTCTCTGGCTACGACACTTGGTCTTTGGCTCGTTACCGTGGCAAGGAGGTGCCCTTCTGTGTCATTCACAGTGAGAAACCAGAGGCCCTAATACTCCACATAACAATTTTATAACCTAATGTGTGAAAACATGAGCTCATCGGGAAGCAGAAAGCCAGCATTCACCCTGAGCTACGGATGATTTCCTCAGTCGTGAAACCTTTGGCCAAGTAGAACCACTTTTTTTTTTTTCTTTTTTTCTTTTTCATCATCACAAGAAAAAATACCATTAAAGCTTTTCCCAAGTGCCAGATTCTACAAGTAACAGGCTGGGAGTTATTGAGTCTCATTAGTCTCCTTGCCCTCCTTCCCACACCTTAGAAGACCAGCACATTATAAAAAGGGTTAGTTGGACTCAACAGTGAATGAAGAATTTGGCTGGGTAAAGAACAGAGAAGAAATATATTGGGATAATATTGTGGAGGAAAGCAAAATGAATTTATTTCCCCCAGCCTTAGCTGAAATTAGATGAGTGCTTGGATTGATACCCACTAAGGGAAACCCCATGCTGGTGTTTGATCTTGATCCCATGAAGAACAAGGGTTTTTTTCTGATAACAACCACTGTAATATTGGAAATTCCACC